>VZTQ01004234.1:123814-213592 GCA_013400755.1 Pelecanoides urinatrix | reverse complement strand
TGGGGGGGTGGGAGATGCTTTGGATTTACATTGGAAGCAGAAGAGAGAAACAATTTAATTTTGAACAGATATTAATTATGCTATTTGGAGTCCTATATAACAATATGATAGTGCCTAGAATCTAAGAAACTGGGCACTCTTAATTCATATATTACTATATGCATATACCATGATGGTTTTTTTCCCAACAAAATTCAGTGAAACTTGGCAGAATTCAGACATAAAGCAAACTAATACTAAAAGCTAAGCCTTTAGGGAAAAATTTCTTTAACGTATGTTACAATTAATTTATGTAATATACAAAGGTTACTATAATTTTGCCTATAAATACAGTGCCTTAAATCTATTTTACTGTGAGTACATGTATTGGGGGAAATATGTTTTATTTACTTAATTAAAAAGTCTACATACTGTAGCTGTTTTGGGTTATTCTCACTACTTGTTAGTAATTAACCAAAAGCTAAAATAAATTTGCTGAACAGGACTGTTCTTAATACAAATGTTAAATCATTTTCCCCCAATGTAATTGTACCTGAATGGATGCAACTGTAACATGAGCCATAAAAGGAGATAAAGCAGCAACATAATGTACAATTTCCTACTGCATAATGGTAACTCTGAATAACACATGCTCCAGGAAGAAAAGTAATTTAAACTATATTACAACAAATGTCATATTTTAAAATGGAAACAATCCATCATATCTTGAAAGAAAGTGTTGGTGAACTACAATAAGTCTAAGGAATGTACTTAAATTCTTTTAAGAGTCCATTAAAAATAAATTGATAGACTTAATTTCAGGACATTGTAATAAATTGTAAGTGACAGTTACATGCCTGTCCCCTCCCCACCGTGTGTAAAGATAATAATTGCAAACTTAGTGGACAGCAATTGTACAGAATAATCAAAAGTGGCTCCTATTCTATACAGGATAAAACATTCCTTTTAGGAAACGATTAGTGCATTTATAAACCATGTTGGTAAAAATGCCTAATATTTCATTTAGATTTTTATTCCTGTGGGTGTCAGATTTATAGCAGCACAGTAAATTTTAACAGTGAAAGCCAAAGTGTGGAAAGGGGGTAGTAGGAAACTATATGTACCTAGGCTTTGTATAGTTTTCTAAAAATAGAAATCAGAAAGTACACTTATTAAATCCTTTTTCACTCATAGATAATTAAAAAAAAAAAAATTATGGCTTTAAATGAAGACCTCCTGAAGGGTAGAAAACCTCTTTTTTGTAGTGCTTTTTTTATATAAAATTGTGAGGAAGGATGGTTGGCATCCTGCTGACATGGACTGATGCACATCACCAGAGGTGACTGTTTTGGAGATCTGCATTGTGCACTGGTGGGATATCTCACTGCAGAAGCATTGAAACTCAAAAAAAAAAAAAGTCTGTCCCCATCTAAATGTTGCTTCTCAACTCAAGGGCCCTTATGTTTCTTACTGCAATTCTTTTGAATAGTTGAAAATTTGCAGAGGTCTCTGCACCTTATGGGAGGGAATACTGGGGAGATGAACAGCGGCATCCTAGAGCTTACAGGAGTTTTAGTTCTGTGACTGATATAACCGAGATACTTCAGGGTTTGGTTAGATTTTTATTTTTATTACCTGTTTGCCATTCCCCATGATTGATGAAGAATGCCTATTTGGTACTGCTGGATTCTTCTCATAAATGGTAGATCTTCTCATAAGTGGTAGTTTGTTGCCCTCCTTTTATCTATAGATGTGCTTGAATATAAAAAAGTGGGAAATTTTGTGTATTGGGTGCCTCACCCCCACAGTAGTAAGCTGCAATATAGCAAGCGGTGTTTTCAGCAAGCTCACTTTGACTGTTTTATCAAGCACCCTTGCTTCCTTACTCCTTCTCTGCATGCATATCTAGAATGTAGCCTATAATTTTGAACTAAAATTTTTATATTTAAAAAGAAACAATCTTGAACCAGACTCTCAGTTGGTTCTCATCAACATTGTGCTCCTAATTTCAGTGACTTTGAGTTCTGCTGTTTTTCTGGAAGCGATTTCCTATTTTGTTACACTGCTTGAGATACTTTTAATAGGGCTGCTTTCTTAATACTGCTTAAGAAACATAATTTTGATACAACCTACTTCTACATGAGTCCATTCACACACTTGGCAGAAAGGGGGCAAAAGGTTATAAAAACTGTGCTAGTAATGAAGCACAGGGGGCTTTTTTGGTGTTGTGTGGGGTTTTTTCTTCTTCTCCTGTATTCCCTTCTCTTTTTTTTTTTAGCTTCTAGAGCTTGCTAAGTGAGTAAATGGTTAAATGTTTTGTGGTTTGAATTTTTTTTTTGGGGGGTGATGGTGGTGATCTGCTTCTGCCTTTGCTAAGCTAGGATGCTGTCTTGTCAGCACAAAATTGCCAAATAGGCAGTGGCAAGGTTGGTTGAGGGCATAACACTAGAAGGGTTATGATTATGACTGCTTCTACATGATATAAAACAAGGGATGTTTGGAGTAACTGACATTCAAGAAACTAAGAAATGGGATTATGTGGAAGATGGGGGGGGAATGTAAAAATAGTGTGATGATTCCTGCTCTCTTGCTTTCATTAACAGTGTGAACTGCTGCAGAACTGTATGCTTTGGTCCAGAGAAGAATTTAAGGAGAAATTATTTCACCTTAAACTGTCATCAGTGTTCTGGCTGAAAGAATGCAGGCTGTAATATTTCAGTGAGGTGTGAAATACTTATTTAATCTCCAATCCNTGCCTTAAATCTATTTTACTGTGAGTACATGTATTGGGGGAAATATGTTTTATTTACTTAATTAAAAAGTCTACATACTGTAGCTGTTTTGGGTTATTCTCACTACTTGTTAGTAATTAACCAAAAGCTAAAATAAATTTGCTGAACAGGACTGTTCTTAATACAAATGTTAAATCATTTTCCCCCAATGTAATTGTACCTGAATGGATGCAACTGTAACATGAGCCATAAAAGGAGATAAAGCAGCAACATAATGTACAATTTCCTACTGCATAATGGTAACTCTGAATAACACATGCTCCAGGAAGAAAAGTAATTTAAACTATATTACAACAAATGTCATATTTTAAAATGGAAACAATCCATCATATCTTGAAAGAAAGTGTTGGTGAACTACAATAAGTCTAAGGAATGTACTTAAATTCTTTTAAGAGTCCATTAAAAATAAATTGATAGACTTAATTTCAGGACATTGTAATAAATTGTAAGTGACAGTTACATGCCTGTCCCCTCCCCACCGTGTGTAAAGATAATAATTGCAAACTTAGTGGACAGCAATTGTACAGAATAATCAAAAGTGGCTCCTATTCTATACAGGATAAAACATTCCTTTTAGGAAACGATTAGTGCATTTATAAACCATGTTGGTAAAAATGCCTAATATTTCATTTAGATTTTTATTCCTGTGGGTGTCAGATTTATAGCAGCACAGTAAATTTTAACAGTGAAAGCCAAAGTGTGGAAAGGGGGTAGTAGGAAACTATATGTACCTAGGCTTTGTATAGTTTTCTAAAAATAGAAATCAGAAAGTACACTTATTAAATCCTTTTTCACTCNTTTTATATTTAAAAAGAAACAATCTTGAACCAGACTCTCAGTTGGTTCTCATCAACATTGTGCTCCTAATTTCAGTGACTTTGAGTTCTGCTGTTTTTCTGGAAGCGATTTCCTATTTTGTTACACTGCTTGAGATACTTTTAATAGGGCTGCTTTCTTAATACTGCTTAAGAAACATAATTTTGATACAGCCTACTTCTACATGAGTCCATTCACACACTTGGCAGAAAGGGGGCAAAAGGTTATAAAAACTGTGCTAGTAATGAAGCACAGGGGGCTTTTTTGGTGTTGTGTGGGGTTTTTTCTTCTTCTCCTGTATTCCCTTCTCTTTTTTTTTTTAGCTTCTAGAGCTTGCTAAGTGAGTAAATGGTTAAATGTTTTGTGGTTTGAATTTTTTTTTTGGGGGGTGATGGTGGTGATCTGCTTCTGCCTTTGCTAAGCTAGGATGCTGTCTTGTCAGCACAAAATTGCCAAATAGGCAGTGGCAAGGTTGGTTGAGGGCATAACACTAGAAGGGTTATGATTATGACTGCTTCTACATGATATAAAACAAGGGATGTTTGGAGTAACTGACATTCAAGAAACTAAGAAATGGGATTATGTGGAAGATGGGGGGGGAATGTAAAAATAGTGTGATGATTCCTGCTCTCTTGCTTTCATTAACAGTGTGAACTGCTGCAGAACTGTATGCTTTGGTCCAGAGAAGAATTTAAGGAGAAATTATTTCACCTTAAACTGTCATCAGTGTTCTGGCTGAAAGAATGCAGGCTGTAATATTTCAGTGAGGTGTGAAATACTTATTTAATCTCCAATCCCTCAAAAGAGGGAAGTTGAAACCTAGTATCTCTCGAAGCTTGTGGCTTAAAAAAAAACCTCCAGTGGCATTCCTTATGTTAATGCAAACTTTTTGTTCTTGAAAGTTGGAAGACGATGGAAGATGTTATTGTCTATGGGTTTTTACCCATGCCACAAGGAGTTGACTAAGTTTCCTGGAACTGCAGCTGACTTATTCAAAAAGCTGGAGAGTGTAGCTATAACCTTCAGAGGTACACACCCAACCCTGGCATGGGCTGAAACTTGCTGTATCCCTGCTGGGCCTTACCTTTACCAAACAGTAAAGACTGTTATTTGTTCAGATGGTTATTAGAAACACTAATGAAATGCATCAATGTACCATGACTCAATAGGAAAAAACTTGCATTTAAAATCCTAAACAAAACCTGAGAAATGCAAGAGACGGGAAGAAACCACAATTTGGATGAGGTGCTTTCAAGTGTATGGAATCTTTGTTGAATTTTTTTCCTATGGGAAGTTTTGAGTAAGAAACACATTTTTGTTTAAAATTGAATACTGTGTATTTGGCTGAGTATCCCATATTTTTTGGCAGATGACTGCCAGAGCCTGAAACGTCGTTCTTCAATTACCTGTGTATAATACATAAGGAATAAAGATAGAATTATGTCTCACATGAGAACTAGACTATATGGCTCTATAAAATGATTATTTTAAAATTCATATACTGTGTAATATCTTTATACTTGCTTAAATCTGTCAATATCTATTAATTGCTTATAGAGTGTAGAAAAGAAGTGGAAAATGTAGTTTATATCCAATAGTACTGAGGAAATAAAAGTTTGATCCTTTCCTTAATGTGTCGACAATTTGCATTACTAGCTGTGAATTAGCAATTACGGCCTTCATATATCTGACCTCACTAGCTTACCAATTAGCATCTATTATCTGCATCTTGCATTCTCCTGGAAAGCGTACGCAGAAAGGAGTGCGGTTTTGCTATTATAATTATGGTGGTAAGCAGCATTAATGTAATGTGAATGATTTAGGAGAGATGTAAGTGAGAGGTAAGACTAGCTCTGTGAAGACAGTCTTTGTATCATTTGCCACAGACTGAAGAGCTTTTTTTCAGGGAATAGTCTACTTTGAGGTTATTGGGTTGACAACCTGAGTTTATTTGGACTGTTACTTGTGATAGAAAAGAAATGTATCACACCTGGTACAGACTTCTCTATCTTAACAGGACATGCAGGTCTGTGTTCCTGTTCTCCTTTTTTCCTTTTCTTTTCAATAAAGTGTCAAATTTACTTCCCTGCAAGTAAAGCTGCAATAAAGTATTACGAGAATAAATTAATAAATTGAGAAGACTTCCAGATTTCACAATGATTGAGCCTAAGTGGAAAAATAAATATCTGAATAAAAACACTAGATGATGCTCATAATTTCAGACATTATTAACAATATGTTACTGAGACAGATGCTCTGGTTGGAACTAACTTCAGAATGTGACTTATTTCCAGCATTGTTTCTTGCCCTACCTCTACTGATACTTGAAATGCATTTTTGTAAATAAATTCAGTCTTGTTTATTGGAAAGTCATTTATTTTTGCAGATGAGTAAAAAGTAAAGAAATCTGACTCCAAATGTAGACATGGAAGATAAAAATGCAAAAATGCATAGAAACAATTTAGAGCTTGAATTTTGAGAGAGGAAGATAAATTTTCATCTTTGCAAAGCAAAGTAATTGGGGATGAGAATATCTACATGGAGAGCCACATAGTCCAGGAAGTCCAAGAAATTCAGTACTCACACTTCCAGTATGGTGGAAGACAGAATTTAATGCTGCATCAGGCAGTATTTTAAATGATGTAACAAAAGTAGAGTCCTTTGTACACAGGGCTCTGTGAATGTGATATAAAGCAGAGGTGCAGCACATGGAGATGGACAAGAGTATCCACTCCCTACATCTGCTATAAAGCTACCTTAGCAAAAAAAGGCTCTGCTGCTGTAATCTTTCTGCTTTGACAAGGTGGGGAACTATCTTCACTCCATGCTCCCAAGGCTGAGCATCTTATGCTGATAGCTTTTCTCTCTGTATTTGTCTTTCAATAAATCGTAAAATCCTTTCTAAGCAGGGAAATGACTGTTTTGTGAAAAAGAAAGTGTGACTTTACTGAAGATAGGATGGTGTAATCTCCAGGGTGCTTCTGTCCAGTCATACTTTTGTATTTGAGGAAATAGACCTCATCACATAGTACAGATGAATGCAAGATGAACTGTGGAGAATAAGAATTTGGGGTAGGTTTACAAAGTTGTTGAGATGTTTGACAGATAGTGCTTTTAAACAAGCCCCATCAAATAAACTAATATATCTCTCATATAAGTCTTTCAAATACTTAAAATGTGACTACTTGGGTGTTTGTACAATTCACGTTGGGTGTATTAATAGAATACAGGAGTATTTTATAGCACATAAAGGAAGAAGACTGAAGATTACTGTTACATGTGGTTACTACCTCAAAACTGTTTTTAGGTTACTGTAGGGTTTTTCCCTAACAAATGTGACTAATTCTCATGTGCAACATGCCAAAAGCCGTATTTGTATATTCTGTTCTTGGGTGTATATGTATGACTTAGTCATGGATGACTCGATAAACAGAAGTTTTGTTATTTGTTATTACCTGCAATTCCTGGGGAGGGGGGAAGAACCTCTAAACCCAACTCTTTTAATCTTGCATGACTGCAAGGTGGTCCCTGATTATTGCTTTAAGGTTGCTTTCCAGCTATTGACATAAGAAATAATCACTGGAGTATATTTGTTAATCTAGTTTGGAATACCAATCAATACTGTTCACTTACTCTTTCCTTTCCTATTCCTTCACAATTGATAATTGAATAATTAGCAACCATAGTAATTCTTGACTTCTGAGTTGCTTAGCCAATGAAATAGCTTATTTCCATTGTAAAGACCAGGTCATATGCCTGATTTTTTTTTCTTTTTTTTAATCCCTTCTGGCCACTTCTGTTCATTGTGCAGGAAACCTTTTACAACTCCAATATTTCCTATTCCAGGTGCAGTATATCTTAAAGCTAATTTTGCTAGATGAAGTGAATCCTGATATTATGCCTTTTAACAGGTGGTCTTAAGGGTGCTTTAGCTCATTGAGTCTGCACGTTACTGGCACAGGCTCAAAGTGCTAAGCTTAAGACTCTTCATACTTTTCTTTTGAGTTGCAAACTTCTTTGCTGAAGTGGGAGATCCAAGTCTGCTTGTTTAGTCTTCAGCATAATTGAGATCCTCCAAACAAGATAACTCTAGCAAACTAGAGTAACTTCACTTCTGTGGTGTTATTGGGTGCTTCTTTGGTGCTTTGACCTCTAGTATTTGTTTTACTTGGAGACAGTGGATGCAATTTCATAGAACTACAAAGGAATAAACATACTTTCATTATCAATGAATATTCAGCATCCAGGTAGCTGCAAGTGATATGTGGTTGAGGTGTATGTCTACCTACTGTGACAAATGACTTGCTTTGAAGTTCTAGCCATGTTGCATTACTCTGTTTTCCAATACTTAATCATGCTTATGTAAGGTTGGGAGAATCTTCTTCAGTACCAAATTCAGGATATGTCTAGTGTTTCAAGTGTCAGCAGAAACAGCCTTAAGTACTCTGACTGATTAGGAAGGACTGAAACCCAGTGCAAAGTGCTTTGTTTATCAAATGAGTCTTTCTGCTCCTCATGTTTGCATGCACAAAACTGTAAAATGTCATAATTCAAGTGGTAATTAAGGCAATGTGCAAATTGGGTGATTCTGCATGCAGCTGGCCAGTTGTGCATGCACAATTACCCAAATTACAAATGCAATCACGGTTATTCCATGCACAAATAAGGCGTATAAAGGCGCCCCAGCAGTGTAAAAATTGTCTGTTTTGCATCACAGGATGATTTCTGGCTAAAGTTGTAATAAACCTGAGGTTGTGGATATTTTGTCATGGTCAGGAAGTTACTTGGTAGTGAGGATGTCATTTAAAATTGTAAGCTACTAGTTTGTCTTATGGGTTTTTGAAAAGGCTGAGATATGGTTATAGATCAGAACTTTCCTTTTACAGGGCAATTTATTTTATCTTTTATCTTCACATGCAGTAATCAATTTCATTTAAATATTGATGGTGAAGGTGGGATATGTATTAAACAAGTGAGTTATTTACTGAATTAATCTTTAACCTATTCTGTACCGATTCTGAATAGTTATGTGTGTAATCTTCTTTGCCTTCTGTTATTAATCTGGGAGAGGCCATCCTCTAAGTGTGAGCATCTTGTATGTCTTGTTGAATTGCTACTTCAAAGTGTCTGAGCAGTTGCATTAAGCTTGAGATGAGGACTGAAGCTGAACAAGGCTCTAGAACAGGGCTTTTACAATGGCCACAATATTAAAAAAAACAACAACAACAAAACCAAAACAAAAAACCAACACCCCCCAAAAAACCAAAACCAACCAACAGAAACCCCAAAAAACAACTTTAATGCTTTTTTCTTTCACAGACAGGACAGATAATTGTAATCTTTTTGGCTACCTTTTCATAAGTCAACATAGCATTTCTATTTTTCCATATCAGTCTTAGAAATTAAAAAATATATGTATTGGCAAATGCTCCAAGTCAGTAATAAAATGTAAGAAGGCTGGGAAAGGGCCTTTGAGAGGTGAGATACTTTCTATAGCAGCATGCAAAGAAATCCTGTGAAAGCCAGAGAGTCTCCAAGGCAAAAAGGTGGCCAGAGGGAACCTTATAGAACTAGTGTTTGTAGTAAGAAGTGTAGCTTATAGCTAAACAACACTGTCAGAAAGTACTTGCTATAGAAGCAGTTGCTTAGCTTGCTCTTCCAACAAAGAATAATTGGGTTGAGCTTTGTAGTATTGGAAGGTATGTTTCCTTCTGGTAGTGAACTGGCCACAGTTCAGCAACTTTCAGTTATGTAGATATGAAATTTATATTCAACTTTAATGTTACAAAATACTTATTTCTGCCCCTAGTTCCCTTATAGGAACAATGGAAAAATACATACAACAGTAACATATACAACTCTGTGAATAAGAACCATCACTTTCTTTTCCATCAAAACTCAATTTGCTGATTGAAATGTTTCACATAGATAAGAAAAACAGAAAATAATGAATGGGGCTTTAAATTATCCTGTCTAAGCAGGCTNAAACAGCCTTAAGTACTCTGACTGATTAGGAAGGACTGAAACCCAGTGCAAAGTGCTTTGTTTATCAAATGAGTCTTTTTCTGCTCATGTTTGCATGCACAAAACTGTAAAATGTCATAATTCAAGTGGTAATTAAGGCAATGTGCAAATTGGGTGATTCTGCATGCAGCTGGCCAGTTGTGCATGCACAATTACCCAAATTACAAATGCAATCACGGTTATTCCATGCACAAATAAGGCGTATAAAGGCGCCCCAGCAGTGTAAAAATTGTCTGTTTTGCATCACAGGATGATTTCTGGCTAAAGTTGTAATAAACCTGAGGTTGTGGATATTTTGTCATGGTCAGGAAGTTACTTGGTAGTGAGGATGTCATTTAAAATTGTAAGCTACTAGTTTGTCTTATGGGTTTTTGAAAAGGCTGAGATATGGTTATAGATCAGAACTTTCCTTTTACAGGGCAATTTATTTTATCTTTTATCTTCACATGCAGTAATCAATTTCATTTAAATATTGATGGTGAAGGTGGGATATGTATTAAACAAGTGAGTTATTTACTGAATTAATCTTTAACCTATTCTGTACCGATTCTGAATAGTTATGTGTGTAATCTTCTTTGCCTTCTGTTATTAATCTGGGAGAGGCCATACTCTAAGTGTGAGCATCTTGTGTGTCTTGTTGAATTGCTACTTCAAAGTGTCTGAGCAGTTGCATTAAGCTTGAGATGAGGACTGAAGCTGAACACGGCTCTAGAACAGGGCTTTTACAAGGGCCACAATATTAAAAAAACAACAACAAAACCAAAACAAAAAACCAACACCCCCAAAAAACCAAAACCAACCAACCAATAGAAACCCCAAAAAACAACTTTAATGCTTTTTTCTTTCACAGACAGGACAGATAATTGTAATCATTTTGGCTACCTTTTCATAAGTCAACATAGCATTTCTATTTTTCCATATCAGTCTTAGAAATTAAAAAATATATGTATTGGCAAATGCTCCAAGTCAGTAATAAAATGTAAGAAGGCTGGGAAAGGGCCTTTGAGAGGTGAGATACTTTCTATAGCAGCATGCAAAGAAATCCTGTGAAAGCCAGAGAGTCTCCAAGGCAAAAAGGTGGCCAGAGGGAACCTTATAGAACTAGTGTTTGTAGTAAGAAGTGTAGCTTATAGCTAAACAACACTGTCAGAAAGTACTTGCTATAGAAGCAGTTGCTTAGCTTGCTCTTCCAACAAAGAATAATTGGGTTGAGCTTTGTAGTATTGGAAGGTATGTTTCCTTCTGGTAGTGAACTGGCCACAGTTCAGCAACTTTCAGTTATGTAGATATGAAATTTATATTCAACTTTAATGTTACAAAATACTTATTTCTGCCCCTAGTTCCCTTATAGGAACAATGGAAAAATACATACAACAGTAACATATACAACTCTGTGAATAAGAACCATCACTTTCTTTTCCATCAAAACTCAATTTGCTGATTGAAATGTTTCACATAGATAAGAAAAACAGAAAATAATGAATGGGGCTTTAAATTATCCTGTCTAAGCAGGCTGATCTTGAGCTTAAAAAAAAAAATCCTTGTTGCTGCAGGATGGCTGCAGGCATGTGTTGATAGGTTTAAGAAGGTGGGACTAGTTGCATTGTAAGCTTCTAACCATGCGATGATAACTTAACTGTGGGTCTATAGACGACACAATACCTTAATGCCCTAAGACATCAGCACTAGTGGAGGGGGGAAGAAACTAATGAAGATTTACTTTTTAGGGCAAGTCTTCTCAAAATAAATGAATCTCTGCTGCAGAAGCACATCCCAACTCACAGATGCACAACTTCAGAAATTGTCAGCTTGAGCATCTCAGCTAAAATTAATTAGCTAAAATTATCACTGTTATGTGTACTAGCATAGTCCCCTCTGACTACCTGGAGAGGATCACATTGTTAATGAAGAGAGAATGCCTTGCAGTTTGTAGCCAGTAGTGCATGCCTTTGTGAGCTATTCTGGAGTGCTAAATGTAACCTCAAAGATCTGGGACAGAGGCAAAATGTCTCTCAAGAATACAATACCCGTTTTGCTGGACACATTTATATATAGGTCATCCTAACATTCAGTAAAAGGAAATCAAGCCGACTAAAGATTTATTTCTTCTCATAGTTATTATAATTGATTTGCATTTAGAGAAGTTCTCCTTCAGCTCTACCTCAGATGTCAGTCTTAATTCTTCTTCTGTGCCTGGACACAGTCTAACACAGAGTTGCTACTTCAAAGCATTTATAATCCAAATAGTCCTGACTGACTTGAATAGTAGATTTATGTTTAAAATAAATGAATAAAAAAAAAATTGCGTGGGAGTCTTGAGGTATGGGAAGATGGGATATCTTGGCCTCGGGCTATGTAAGTAACTATAGAGACACTGGCCGTCAACTCTCCCTCCTTTCAAATTTCTTTCTCTAGCACTCTAGCTGCACACATCATCCTTCTTTTCCAAGCATTCATCTCTCAGTTACCCAGAGACACCTTTATATATTATTCTGACATTAAGTACTTGGACAAAGCCAGGGTCATTAGCATAAACAAAGGCAGGACAACAAATAGCTTTTGGGGATGGGGTCCTCATAAGAAAGTCAGGAAGTTGAACTCTGATTACCTTGAAGTCCAAACAGTGGAAAATAGTGGAATGAATATCAATAAAAAAATCTGATATTTGAAGAGATTGGTTTATTAATCAGAAGGCTGATTTGAACCCATCAGTCTGGTGTGCAGAAGAACACTTCCTATCCCAACCACTGTTACTCTAGCAAGATTTTGAGGGCTTGGTAGAGTTAAATTGATTGCCTCTAAATGTTATCTACTGTTCATAAAAGGGAAATTGCTCTTTCTCCTTTTTGGCACTAGATTTAACTTTGTTTTGCCTAAAATATGATTCCTTAATGCATGCCATTTTTAAGTAGTTGGGCTAAGTATGAAGGCATATCAGTGGTAAATGATTGTAGATTATAAAAAGTTCTTTAATAGGCTCCAAATGATACTTTGCAATGGCCCAAAACTGATTCCAGCTCAGGAGTTTAGGGCTGGGACTGTGCAGCTCTTGCTCCGGACTCTCCTGCAGTAATGCCATGCCCTGATTTGTAAGCGCCTCCAGTAACTCTGCTTCTCTGAAGGCTACAGAACCTGCCTGTGCTTATTTCATCACCCAGTTAATCTCTTCCAGGCTTACTGAGATGATGGTAGTGCAGACAGTGGCCTGGATCCCCTTCCACAATTGGAAATAGCTGATATGAGAGAGCGATGTAGTGTTACTGATAAAGCAATCAGTCTGACTCATACAATATTAGTATGTCCACTTTTCAGTTAATTTGTCAGGTTAAACAGCAAGTGAAGGTGTTCTCTCTTAATGATTCATCACTGTAACACAGGTGGTGTTTCAACTGACAGCATACTGTTCTTTCTCCCTTAGTAGGTTATTCACTTTGCAGCAATTTAAACGTGATCTAAAAAGTATTTATGACTTTCTTAGACTGGAACTTTTTGGCAATTTCACTGAACTGAGCAATTCC
Source organism: Pelecanoides urinatrix (assembly GCA_013400755.1). Classification (NCBI taxonomy): domain Eukaryota; kingdom Metazoa; phylum Chordata; class Aves; order Procellariiformes; family Procellariidae; genus Pelecanoides; species Pelecanoides urinatrix. The sequence goes on along the minus strand of VZTQ01004234.1, from coordinate 200,463 downwards.
CTCAGTAGAATAGTCATTTTAAGAAGGCCACTTGTAACACAACAGCTTACAAAATTATCACAACTCTGGCAATACATTTGCCATTGGCTAATACTAACACCACTTCATGCACACCATTTTGTCACCCTTCCACATTAAACGTTAATGGTTCCTGCGCAGCTGTGAACTTGTCCGTGCTCTGCCATGTCTCTAGTTCTATGTAGTGGCTGATATTTCTGTGACTTGTCTTCATGCATGTCCCTGAGCAGTTGTTATAATGGCAAAATGTTAGCTGTTTTCCTTTTGCTCATCTCTGGCTAATATTTTTGTTAAAAATTATGATGGATGATCATCAAAATCCTGAAACACTCCCCAAAGTGAGTATAGTTGTAGGAAATAAGAAAGGAATATTTGATCTATGAAAGTGATTAGGAAAAAAATAAATTTTTACAAATAACTAATAGTGGAGAAAGGTTTGAGGTTGATTTAAACTCTCATTGTGGAATCACTGACTGCAGCATCAGCTGAAGTCTCAGTTCTGTTCTGGTGAGATGTTTTCCCTGTTCTTGAGAGTAAGGAGAGCAGCAGAAGCTGTTTGCTAGGTTGATGCTCGCTACCTGTCAAGGGCCATATGTGTTATTGAAAGGTCTAAACCCTTAGTGCTCAAATGGAATGAGATAATCTTTCTGAAAGCAGCTTTCAGTGTAACTATAAGGTAAGGAATGCAGAGGTGGAAAATAGAAAGGAATTAAATTCACTAATTATAGTAGGCAATAGTGGTGATTTCTGGTGTGGGTTGTTAAAGAGAGAAGTCAAGTTGAATGGCAAGGCTTGATTTTAGCCTTGTTGGACTAAATGCATTGATATTTGAAAGCCTAACCTGTGAGTAGCCCATTTAATACTTGAAGCGACTGCCTGTTTACTGCAGATGAAAGTCTGCAAGTACCAAATAAAAGTCTGAAACATGCAACAAAGTGAGTGAATTATGGTTGAGCCTCTATCCTATGTCATGTACAGTCACCCTACAGCTGTGCTCCCAGAAAGTGCTTTATCCTGCTCTGTGCTTCCCTCTGTGTTTGGGATTCTTCCCGAAGGATATTTGGGCACATGAGTTGGATGGGAGCTGCTGGGCACTCCAGGAGACCTAGTAAGGACACTGAGGTGACCAGGACTGCAGGACCTATCACAGTGCATTCTTAGTGTGTACTGTGGGTATATATGGCCTAGGCAATAAATTGGCCTTATATTTGTTGCTAAATGAACATAACTACCATGAGGAAGGGATAGCATAGGTTTATGGGGAGTTGTGCCTGAAGAAGCACATTTAACAAGCATGGGTGAGAACCTGATGCTCTGAATTAATCAGGTACTAACACCAATCTCCTTGTGCAAGTGCAGAAAATAAAGGTTCCCTCTAGATATCAAAAAATAAATTGTTAATGAAACTATTACGTTTTTGTAGTTTTAAGTAACTGTTACAAACACCTTTTCAAAGATAACTTCAGAGAGCTTATTGGATTTTCTTCTGAAGCAAAGTGTATCATTGCAAAAATAAAACAAAAATCCCAACAACATTATAGCTACTTTAATTGCCTCTTAATGTGTGGTGTTACCAAAAGTAGAAATGTGATTAAAAAAACCTGTTTCTTTCCTAAGAGTATCTTTTTTTCATTAGTGTTATAATGTTCACTTGAATGATTTGATTCTTGCATTCTGACAAAAGTATAACTGGCTGTTGATATAATCTTGTTAGGTTTCAAGTGACTTGTCATTTCACAACAAACATGTTTTTTTTCCCCCTGATTTAGTTGGCTTCTGAAGTGACCTCAGATTCACTTATCTTTGAAATCATCTTGTGGTCTACAAATTGGAGTGTTGCTAGCTAGAAGAATCAGAAATATTTTGGTATAAATTCCTGTATAATATTAATTGTATTAATGGCATGCAAATGAGGTTATGCAAAAAAGACACACACAGATGGTTTCTTTTTACCTATGCCATTGAGTTAGGAAATGTGATATGAAAGAATGATTTAAAATGCTCTTTAGACTGCACCAGCTCTGAAAATAACTTAGGCGATGTCTGAGCTGTCACAGGTGTTTGAACATTGACAGAGTTAATGACCAATATAGATCCATGAAGAAGTTGCAGGTGCAATATAGCTGTGTCCTGGTTTTATTATGAGCTTATTTAAATTGCAGTTCTTTGTTTACTTTTTTTCCCCTTAATATAAAATTACTTAAACCTTCTGAACTTCTACAGATTTGCAAAGGAGATGTGTGGAGGGGGAACAGCTCTTAGTTGTGGTTCTGTCATTCTTCTGTCCCTTGTCTCTTTTGCCTTTCAGGACTTTAAACTCCTGAGGGCAAGGAGCATGTCTCCTTGGTTGTTTGCTCTGTTTAAAACAAAGGAGCACTGATGTCTGTTGGTGGCATAGAGGCTACTGCCGAGCTGGTAATTGAGCAAATGACTGCACTGCAGGAACAAATTCTGCATCTAATTTCACCTTTGCACCCGCACTTTAGTTGCTTGGGAAAAGTTTGGGAGCAGAATTTAACCCTTCATGATGATCTGTATAAAAAGAAGTACAGGCTGTGTTTTTGCTTGATGTTAGTGTGGCCTTAAAGGAAGGTTCTTTCTTGACTAATGACAAGTATTAATTTTTTTGGTGTTTAATTAACTGGAGTGATACCAAAGGGCTTATGCTATTTCTTATTCTTGATATAGCTTCAAAGGTATTCCAGTAACCTTTTTTAATATCTCATAATTTGATTAAGAATGTAATTAGATTTTTATATAGCTGAATCTCATTTTTACTACTGATAATTATTGAAATGCAATATGTGTATGTTTCATACTAAATATCAGAATCCTCTTGTATTTATGTATGTTTGTATTGCTTTGATTTCGTTCATTGCTTTTGCAGTACAGCTAATATGTAATTTTTCATCAAAGTTAACCTCTAGAGAACATACACGCTTACACACATTGCATGCGTCCGCCCCACCCCGATGGTTAGGAGTTTACTTTTTCCTTACAGAAACTGATTGTTTCCTTGCCAGTAAATCTGTGCCTTCAGTCTTATCAAATCAATACTCACAGCTATAGAATGATCTGTTTAATGTTAATTCAGAATCTAAGGAAAGGCTTTAATTTTGTCTTAACAACAGGATAATACTAGTTTCCAAAAGAAGTCTTTAAAATGAGAGACAGAAAAAAACCTTATCACTTGCACTTTTTTCATGAACCAGTCAGGTAAGTAGGAAGAAGGACAGATTTTGTCGCACAAATCATATGCATACTGTGTAAGAACAGTCTTGCTTGTCAAAATGTGACCACAAGGCCACATACGCAGTTACTCAGGTTACATGACTTTGTAGCTTGGAAATGCACAATATAATTTTATTTTGGGAGGAGAGTCATCTAGATCTTGCATTTCAAACCACAAAGGTGTGGTGCATGCCTTGGTTTGAAAACTGTCTTGTCTTTAATTCACAGACCTGCCTTTTCCTTTTGCCTTTCTTAACACATAGCATTCCTGCTTGTAACTAGGTAATCAATTGAATGGGTAGCAACTGGAAAAAAAATTAATGAATATTTTAGCTTTTTGTTAAAGTATTTAGCAGCAGGAATTTGGCAAACCAATGTAGCAACATGGGACCAGCCAATAAATAAACTTCCATCAAGTCCCAGCTTTATGCGTCTCATAGGCAGCTCTTCAGCTTACCATGCTGCCTACCCAGTGGGAATTTACTCAGTGAAGACACTTTTGCACTTCTCAATTCTACCTGTTCATTTACAAGAAAATTCTATTTTCATCTGTTTTCTCATGAGCTCTGTGCTATGTGACAATTTTGACAGTCTTTTGCTTCCCTATTTGTATGGCGGTTTGTTTTGGTAGAAGGTGGTCTTCTGAAGTAAGAGGAATGAAGGTTCTTGAGCTTTTAAAATAATTATTTAATTACACTGTGGTTCTGTCTTAATCTTTCCCTGAGACCCCATCATGCTAAATGTGATGCTGAGCAATGAGAACACCTCCTTGGAGGGTTTTCCAAGTTAATTGCTCATAGCCAGATATATTGGGAGTTTTCTCATGGGCTCCTTTCAGAGGCTGAGGATCTCCACTGAGTTTGTTGCTGTGGTATAGATACAGGTATTTTGGAGCTGGGGTCCACTGTTAATATGTTAAAAGGTCCTCTTAGAATGTCTCTGAAAGGAACCACCACATGATCCTCTGTTTTTTTTCCTAATAAAAATTAACAACCTTACTCTCTCCCCCCCCAAAAAAAAACTTTCTTCTGTTCCCCAAAAGATAGAGCTATGCTACCAGCACTCTGTGGCAGAGACCCTCTCACATGTCTTTATTTTAGATTTGAGTTAGAGTGAATGCAAAAGTATAAATAACTGGATATTTTATGCAAAAGCATAAGTAACTCTGGATCCCTATGGAAGATGGAGCACTTAAACAAGGTAATGAGAGTGTTTTGATGAAAATGTTCTTTTCTTTTAAATCAGCCTGCAGTAATGAGGAATGGATTCCACTATTAATATTGAATGTTGGCTTCATTGTCTCCTATTGCAACTTCAGCATTATTTAACTTCAGTGGGAAAAGGTTTTCATTTACTGTTTCTGAGTGCCAAAACACAAATCAAGTGGTTAGACAAGTCTGGAGAAAAGCACATTTAATTCAAGAGACAAATAGGGACTCTGTGGATGCTGAGCAGTGCTGTGTAGGCACTTTGTTATGATGTCTTCTGACATAACTTCTATGTTGCCACTTACGTGCCAGGCTGTACGTTAAGGCAGATAAAACAATTTGTTCATATGAAAGTAGTTTGGCTCAGTCCTTCAATGATGCTAACAGTGAAATGTTCAGTTTTCAATTAGGTGGAAATATGCCCAGTTACAGAATTACTTGAAACTGTTTCTTTAATGAACTGTTTAGCAATTAGCAATCAGCAATGCACAAGAAATGTCCCTTGTTCCTTATGCTCTGGAGAAGCAGAAAGATTAGATGGGCAGAGCCTCTTCTTCCCAAATACGAATTAATTCTGTTTCTTCTAACATTTTTCCTTTGCCCATTATCTATTTACATCTCTGTTTAGGCAGGATGCTTGTGACAGGAAAAATGTAGTAGCTAATGGGCAGCTGTTTATAAATATTGTCCTGTTACCCCTGGGATTGAACTTCTTGCAGTCCCTTGGACTTCTGTTGTTGCCTTCTGCCTCTTCAACACCCTGTCACACTTTGGCCCCTTCTCAACCCAGTGGGAACAAACTGCGAGGGAGATTAGCCTCTGCTGCTGGCGGCTCCGCTGCCTGCTGGTGTGACAGTAATGAGATAAACGCACAAAGATGCTCCCAGGGACTAGGAGCATGTCACCTGCCATTGTGTTACTGCTGCTGCCCTGCTGTGTGTGCTGAGCTGTTGCCTGTGCCTGCCCCAACTCTACCTGTATCTGGAGTAGGCATCCTCACAGCAAAAAAACCTCTAATTTTCCCCATCTGTTCTGCTGTTTTCTTCTCCTTCTCCTCCTTGTTCAGATGGTCACTTTAGTTTTGTCAGGGCTGTTTTTTCCCCATGTTAAATGGGACATCCCCAAGTGGAAACCTCCTGGTGAGGTCTGAACCTGAACAGCAACAATTCCTTTGTATACATCATGAAGGAATAAATGAAAATCTGTCTTGAATCAACCTTTTACTAAGTCTGATCAAGTCATATTCCAAATGACACTCACCAAGTGCATTCTAATTCTGCTTTACATGTGTGACAATTATTTCCGTAGTTCCTGTTACTGTGTGGCATGAGGTTGTTTCTCTTTTATCTCAAACTTCAATATATGGAAATTTGATCTGATAATCAGAGCAACAAAACTCTGTATACTTGCAGCACATGATTCAGAAGCAATGATGTTTAAAGTCACAGATCACTGTGTAACTGGGTACAGATGCCTATTGTGAGGAATGGTGGCTTTTCGCCTTTGAACGTACTGAAAGTATGCACTATTTATTTTAGGCAAGCCTTGATTCTTTTGAGATGAGTCACTGGCATTTCTGCCCAACCCCAGCATACTGGATTTATTTGCATTGTTTTGAATGGTAGGGGAAACATTTTCAGATTTTAAAAGATAAATGGTTATGTGCAGCAGTAATCAATTGTTGCAAAAATTATTCTAAATCAGACTGATTAATGATTACGTTACGATGGGTTCTACTTGGACGCAAATCTGGATGTTATGGTTTTTGCAGCTGAGCAAAGACGATGTGTTTTGACTGCTTGGTTTGGTTCAGAAATCAATATTCTCTTTTGACCAGTTCCTGTAAAGATCTCATTTTGCCTTCTAACTGCCTGAACTAGTGCAAAAGATGCAAATATCACTTTATATGGCCCAGATATGAAAATTGATCAAATCTGAGTTGTTTTTATATATAGGAGAGTAGGTCTGTTTAGACATGCTGACAGTTTTGCAGGGGGTTGTTAATCTTTGAGATGTTTATGCTGTTTTATCTGAATATCTTCTTTTGAATGAGCTTATCCGGACACCAGTCAAAAATGGTTGGAAGAATATGGAGTGTGGACATTGCAGGGTGGACAACTCGTTTTCCACACTCATGCAATTCAGGTTGAGTCCCATGAGGGCTGGGAAGTTGATGAAGCAAAAATGAAATGCAAAACAACCTTCTAAACATCTTTACTACTAAGCAAGAAAAAGTTTTCTGTTCTTTTGGGTCATGAGTTTGAATGATGCATGTTTGTAAATCCAGCAGAATGAAGTGTAGGTGTTCTGGGTCTAATAAGTTGATTTTTTTAAAAAATTAGATAAAAATAAAGATTAATAAAAATAAATGAAAATAAATAAAACCTAGCCTTTTTCTATGATATCAGCTCTGGAGCAGAGAACCACAAAAAGGTGAAAAAAAAAATCTTTTCAATTGTATCTTCTGCATTGCAGCTTAGTACCTGTAACTGCCAGATGTTTGTCAAAATTTCATGTTACCCTTCCTTATCTTTCCCCTTTTATTGATCAGATGAATGACAACAGATGAGCATCCAAACATAAAAACTACTGCTTATTGTTGGCATAGAAGATATAAAGTCAGATTAAGTGATGGTTTGAAGCCATAAAATCAATGACTTATGCAGTTTTCCAGCTGGAAAAGCTCTGCAGTTCTCTGTGTTAGAAATGCTAGCACTTTTGTTACTCAAGTCTAGCACCCACTGGTATTGTTCTGGGGCGTAGTGGTCTTTGCTGTGAACCACTGCAGTACCTCCTAGTTAGGCAAGTCTAAGCTTAGACAGCTGAGTAATATTGCAAGAAAAACAATTCAGTATTCAAGTTTGGTGGGGTCCTCCCCCTCTTCCCCCCGCCCAAATCCTAGTTGTGTGATTTCACGTGATCTCAGAAGATCTTGGAAAAGCAGATACATGTAATTCACCGAGATCCATTTGTGCAAATAACTAACCACTGCATATTCCACACCTGTGTGGAACGAGCAGTCTCTGTCATAGGGTGAAGCAAAGTGCTGCTGGAGAATAAAGAAAACCTCCCCCTGCCTCTTTTCATTGACACTTGGGATTCCTTTTTTTTCTTTTAAAGCTTCTGGGGGCATAGGCAAGAGCCACTGGCACATTGCTAAGAGGACAGCAGCAGGCAGGCGGCTCTGTGGATCCTGCCAGCTTGGTCAGCTGCAAGTGTGCTCATTGAAATGGAATTTCTTCCTGGGTTTCTGATGTGAGGAAGAACTTTCAGTTACAGAAGATGCTGCACATATGAACCTTTTTCATGTTGTTTACTGCTGCTTAATAACTAGCAATTTAGCAAATTCTAAGGTTTCCACAAAAGATAGACGTATTTTCAGTTTGATTAAAAACAGTGCAGGAAAAAAATTCAAGCAGGCTCTTGCAGTAAATGACTTTCTGCTTTGGTTACAAAATGAGCTACTTCTGTAACTCTTATAAGGAAACAACATAGCAATAAGATAGTCAAGATTCTGGATTTTTTGTTGTTTTATTTGGGATAGATATGTAGCCAGTCCCTCTATTAGTCCCGCTTGGGCTGAGCTGTTGGGCAAAGTATTCAAGTGTATTCTTATATCAAACCTTAATCAGAAAAATGCATTGAGGAAGTGCTTGTGTACTTTGCCAAACCTGTATGTGTGAATGTTGCAGGTTGAAAAGAATCTGATGAAAACGACATGTGAAAACAAAAGTGCAGAACTCCTGTAGCTAGATGATTGTGTTTATCCTGTGGTTCCTTACTTTTACGTGGTGAATAGTAACCTTGAGTTTGGGTAGATCTGTAGATATTAGTTTCTTTGGATGGAAATCTTAGGAACTATGAAATTCTGGAGAATTTTAATAAATCTTGAAAACCATGGTTAATGCACAGCTCTAGAATCAGATTAATATGTAAAGCAGAGTAATACATCTGATGTCCACAGCAGGCGTTTGCAACACCAGTGGAGACAGGGGTAGGATAAATGACTTGAAGTAAGTGCCTAATTAATTGCACTTCAAATTCCAATGACAGAGACTTGCCTTTATGTGACGGATACCATATCCTTAGTTTCATATTCAGTTCTAGACTTTGGGTAATAAGCAAACCTCCCATTGCCTGTGGATTGACTTCAAAAAAAGTATTAATCTTCTTAGAGAACATTTGATTATAGACTGATTTGCTATGCATCTCTTATAGAATTTGGATCGATTCTGAGGAATGTGGGAAACTGCAAATTACCTCTTTCTCAAACAAAATGCAGACTTGCATCTCCAATGCACTTATGTACTAGTGATTAATGAAAAATTTAATTCCATCAGCTTTTCGGCAGTGACTTTATCTCAACTATGTTGTTGTTAGAAATAAAGCATTTAAGAAACCCAGTTGAGTTTCATTATGACTGTTTTCAGTAAATAAGGAAGGATAAAAATATATACCTTTTAAAAGCAGTTGAAGATAGTTTTGTGGCTGTAATAGGAACTGAGGAATCAGATTTCCCTACAATAAAAGAAGGTGGCTTTTTGTCAACTACAGGAGCAGTTAGATCAGACTAAGTATATTTGTGTATGTAGAAAGAAAGATAACCAGATTCTCATATATGACCCTTCTTTGGGTGTTCCATTACATACATCTCATCTTATTTTAGACTTTGTGTACGTCTGTATCTGACCTAGTTCTGACTATTTTAATAGTCAATGAAGAAGATTAGGTATTTTTTGTAATGTAGTTAATCTTTATCTGATTACGGTCCTAAAATAGGTCTAAATAGTCATATTAAAGAAACATCTCTCTTTCCGTGGATCAGAAGACTAACAATTCACATTCTTGGATGTGAATTTGAGGACAATTGATGGGTCATGCAATACCAAACTAATGCTTGACTTTAGTTCAATACTGAGATTCAACACATACAAAGATTAAGTACTGGAAAACAGTGGTACTGGAAAACAGTGGTACTTTACAGGAAGTATCCACACCATTTCATACTGGATCTCTTCAGAGTTTTACCACAATGATTTATCTGTACAGTTGCATTACTTTACCACTGTGCAAGACTGATCTCTATTTCAGGAACGCAGCTTCTACCAAACATTGAACGCAGCTTGATTATCAAAATTACACCAAACCATAGACTCTTCTGAAGAAGTTCAGGTTGTATTTCCATGAAAATGTTTGGTTTTGAAGATAGCAGATTACTATTTCTGTGGAGAATTAGCTCTTGGATGCTACCACTTAAGTCTTTACTCATTAGGAATAGGATGCTTATAAATCAGAGATGAGGAATTTTCACCAGCAGTTTTCTCTATATTGATTCAAGAAACAACCTCTCCCTTCAGCCCCTCCTTGAAGAAAAATAAAATTGCAAATAAAAGTCTGCTTCATTTGTTTTAACAGGTGACTGCTGACTATGTTTATCTCATTACAGTTCTTTCTTAATATATTTTATTCTTCTTCAGAGATATTTCTGTTAAGTTAAATTCTCTAATGAACTATTCAGCTGTGCATGAGAGTGCAGCTGTTAATCTAGAAATTTTCAGTAATTAATCAGCTTTATTTCTGTTACATAAACCTGACTGTAAGGTATATCCAGCTCAATGAATCAAAGTGACCTGTACAAACATACTCTTCAGCATTTGGAAGTATGGGCAAATATATAATTATAACTTCCACTTGCCTTGTATATATGGGTACTTTCACCTTCAAAAGCAATCTCTAAATGGGCTTTTTAAGCATTTCTCTGAGAAAATTAGATGGCATGTGTTTGAAACAATCTAGCCCTCAATGTAAGTTATGCCTACCTGCACTAGCAAATGTATTTCTTCCCCTCCCCTCTATTTTTTTTTTTTAAATATACCATTATCTACTACACCAGGGAGTAAAAATAAGTTATGTAAAAGGAAATCATGGTTAAAATCAGAACTTAACAATTAGCTTTCACTTTGGGGGGGAAATTATTGAGCACAATGGAAAATACACTTTAGTGAACAAAATAATGAGAGACTTACTTATGAAAAATACAATCATTTTAGAAAATCTTATATACAATGAGTAATAATCGGTTCTCCATAATATTAACCAGAAGGAGCACTTAAAAACCTTATATACAGTGAGTAATAATCAGTTCTGCATAATATTAACCAAAAGGAGCACTTAAATTTTTTGACGTCCTTAATCATGGAGCCTGGGGAGCACTACAGAACATTTGCATTAAATTACTCCTCATTTTCCCAGCCCTGTCTGTCCCTTCCATAGGTTTTGCTGCCAGTATTTGTGAATTTGGCAGAAGCCTACAGATTTCATAGCTAATATTGTTGTCTCCTGCTAGGAATATCAGAGTAAGGTGCGTTATATGCTGCATGACAATTAAGGGTTGAGGGAAATCATGCCAATATTCAGATGTGGCACCTAGGTGTCATTGTTTGTATCAAATTAGTGAAATGCTGTCAAAGAAGATACTCCGATGTCTTCATGTCTGGTATCCTGTGTATTTCTGTGAAGAGTTCAAGTGAACTCTTGAAGGAAGGAGGTGAGCCTACAATTTCCACAACTGCAGTGGCAGGAGGGATGGAGTAGTTCTCCTGCCTTCGTAAGATGTGTGTTGATTGCATGTGCATTGTGCTGCTTTTCATTTGATTATACGCTTCCCTGCGTACCGCAATGAAGGCTGGGTGATGTGTGCTGCCACTTTCTGTTGTTGCCTTTTATCAACTTTCCGAGTGCTATTGTTTGGGCTCCCACCTTAAGAGTGATAAGCAGACTGTTTTGGAAGTGTTCATTCTTGGCCTAATTCTGCTTTCATTTAACGCTTTGCCGATACAACAAAAATTGACCCACTTTAGCTGTTATCAGCAGAACATCTCTCTCCCGGGGCAGATACAGCCTTGTAGGATTAAACTATACCTGTACATCCTAGTATTGCCTATTAAAAGCAGACTGATCTGCATCTAGCTTTTTAGCTATGTAATCACATTGAGGAGAAACCAAGGTAGTCGGTATTGAAAATCCTAGTTAATTTGGGAGACTAAGTTACTAAGTTATAGTCATATAAATGTGTTTAAATGGTGGGAGGATTTATCAGCATGCCTCATTGACAAAGAAGTTTAAAAAAAAAAAACCAAAACACCACACAACCACATACAACAAAAACCTTAATAAAATACATTTGCAACACCCTCATCTGAGATGTAAAGTATATTTACTAAGTTGGTTATAATTCTCCCAATGTCTTTAGAGGAATGGGGTGGCTGCTTATGAAAATCGGAAGTAAATATGACTGAGAACTGTGTAATCAATGTGAAAAACAATTCAGGTACAGGTGTGTACATTTAGAAAGTATCTATGAGGCTTATAACCAAGGTTTGTTTTGCTGGCCATGATGCTACAAGCTGAGGAACCTTGCCCTGCTTATTGAATTAATAGAGGTAATGCACGTTTCTTCTCAGGATTACAATTAGAGATGACACCCCTAGGAGACAGTCAAGTTTAGAGCATCTGGGTTGGGATTTCGGAGACCGAGTGAAACAAAATTTCAATTAAGTGGATTGGATTAGCACTAGCTGGGAAGCGGAACTGATATTCTGAGGAAGAAAAACACTTCAAGAAAACTGTGTTCTGAATTTTTCCCAGTAAAAATTACTATGGAACTTAAATGCCAAAACAAACAGATAAAAATCCTCCAGCATTGTCTAAATACTGTATTTTCTCGTTACTGAAACACTGTTTTGATTTAAAATATTAAATACTTTGGCATTATGTAACTCAATATTATGCGAGTCAAAACATCATTAATTTCTTTTGGCATCACTTGAAATCAGGTTTAAACAGAAATACATGCCCTTGAAATGTTTTATTTTTGGTAAAACTGCCTTTTCTGATAAAAAGCTACTATGTTGAGAACCAACTGATCAGCTCTGTATTTCAGCAAGGATTATCTCATTTGTGTATTATTGGCTCTCTTCCAAGCAGATTCTTCTACCAGACCCTCAATTTCTATTTTCTGATCTGCAGAGTGGGTAAAAGGTAGTTTTTGGCCTGCATGTGTTCATGCATGCTGCGTAAGAAGAAATAATAATAAATATCATCCACTATGGGCTCTGCTTGTAACTGTACTCTGTTGATACAGATATATCAGCAACTTAATGGGATATAGGTTTATTGTTAAAATATACTACACGATGAAATTATCATATGCACTACTTTTGAGTTATTGTGGGCCATTACCTGAAGCCCTATGCCATGGAAAGCCCCTCTGGGCTTAGGTAGGTAGGTCTCATCTTTCAGTGAGTGGGAAGATGGTGTTAATATTTTTGCAGTTGCTGGGAGTTTTACTGTTCTGTGACGCTGGCTTTGCCCCATGTTTAGGGTTTCCATTGCACGAGGACTCTGAACTAATATTTTCACATCCCTTGCTGAAATTAAGTCCCTAACTGGGCTATTTCAATGAGAAAAAACATCTTCTCATCCTTGGCACATAGCTCAAGTCATTGAACTGGAAGGAGGAATTACTGAGGAAAAATATTTGGCATTTGTTATGTCGTAGTTTGGACTTGGATGATCATTGTGTTTCTTTTTGACTTTAAAATCTATGTCATCTTAAGAACTGTAGAATTCTAAGATGATTTATAATTGCTTCTTTGGAAATATTCCCAGTGGTAGTATCACTATAATCTTAAAAGGGATCCAAAGTAGTGTAGGAAGCCGTGAGCATTATATGTCACGTAGGACTTCAGTCTATTAAAAAGCCCTCTATGTAGCAATTTCAGGGGAGGGAAATTAAAAATTCAATCTGAAACTTAGGTTTTCAGCTGTAATACTGTAGTGATTTGCTACAGAGTTTGCAAAAGCAACAGGACTTCTAAGTATACCTTATTTTGCTACATCTTTCTCACTTATCACTGCCCTTCAAGGGGTTCCACTTTGCTGCTATCCAATTCCCACCTAGTTATTACGTCTCCTTATTGTGATCATGAAAGTATAGAAGAAGCGCTGTTGGATGGGATTCTCTTTTGAAAAGCTGGGGAAGCTGCCTTAGGAATGAAGTTACCAGTCTGATAAATTTTTTCATCCACGTTTCCTAGCTTCTTTCATCAAAGACACAGGTAGCGCAACGGGATCACTGCGGTGCCCAATACGTGGGACTAAAATCTTTGCTAAGAAGGTGAGCTCTTCCCTTTGATAGGTGGCTTTTGCTTGCTAGGTAGGTAGACTTTATATAGAAATGGCCTTATGAACGTGAGCTAGGAAAAGGAAACTCCCTTACTGTATGGCATGTGGGCAACAGGAGGAGAAGTTGTGGATTAGTGAACAAGCCTGCCTAAAGTATCTTGGTAACAAGTCTAGTAGCATAAAAAGGGATGGATCCATTTGATGGTCGCTATTTAATGTGTGTGCTCACTCTGTTTCAACTCAGTGGATTGTCATGTCTGGTAGTGGATATGTGGGTAGGTATGCTTTAAGTGAAAAAGAAAGCTTTGGGCAACTGGATACCTTCCTAATGTGATTGCTGTGTCTGTCCAGGGAACGTTTTTAAGGCAGTGAGGAAATGAAGGAAGTTATCATCAAATTACACTGTTATAGAACATTTTCATAACAGGGAGTGTTGAAAGGAGTTAGCAGAAAGGTGGGGTGGGTGAGAAGAATATATTTAGAACCTAAGTAAAGAAGGCATCTATTGTTTGGGTTTTTTTTTAAGCCATCTAAATTAAAAAGTCCTATAACTTTGTTCTTTATGGAAGTGGAAAATATTGCCTGTGGAGCTGCTGGTGTTTCATTATTCAATTGAGTACAGTAACTTGTTTCAAAGACTGTTCTTGCAGATGATTATTCTCTACTTCTGTCAGCCTAGTCTCACACTTGGGGGGACCCTTACTGAGCCGTGTCATTTAAAAGTCAAAACCCCAGTAAGCGTGTTGTTTTTTTAACGCTGAATATAGTAGCAAACACATTTCTGGCATCATTGCTTTATTCCTTAAATGCTATGGGTTTTTTTGTGTAGGTTATTATTATGCTGCTAGTGCATGGAAATAAGTAAAGAATTTCTCCCCTTTCTCTCAAATCCTGTTTTTAAGGCCATGAAAAGAAACTGAGAGGACTGGGGCAGAAGTGAGGGAAATTGTTAGATGTGAATGTGCTGACAATGGGAAGAATACCTAGGGTTCTTATCTGTGCTCAGGAAACTAGTGATCTGATCCAAGGAGAGATTTCCACTAATTTTACTTGAATCAAGTCAGATATGGTTAATGTTGTTTTGGCATAAGTGCTCTGAAATAGAAGATAATTTCAAGGAGTAGCATGGCCTGGATCACCTGTGTGCCTAAGCATCACCAGTGTGCAAATATATTCTAGATATAGAAAGATCAATTAGGTCATCTAGTTCTCATACTTTCCAGCCTTCCTGTCTCCTGTAAAATTGTACCAAGAATATTAAAACATGTTCCATGATGAAGTAGGCATTTTGAAGCATCTATTGTTGATTTAGGGAGTAGGTAGTAAAACAGAACAGCAAAGAGGAAAAGGAAGGACACAAACCAATGTCACTTATTCAATGAAGTCTTCAAAGTCTCAGAGAAAGAACATGATTTTTTTTTTTGCGCTGTAGGCTCTGATTTGCTAGGATGAAACATAAGCTAGCAAGAAATATTTGCTACAGGAAATGAATGTTCACGAGTATAAAAATTAATGACTATTACATAGTCTTCTCAGCACATCATCTATGACTCATTTTAAGATTCTCTACCTTTGTTTCTGTTTCTATTAGTTTTCTATTGTCAGGTCCTACAATCTCTTATCCTTTTCTATCCATTTATTCCTTTTTTTCCTCTGTGTAGAAGGTATCATGAAAACCCTCACTTCAATTGTGCATTGGTGTAAAATTGAATACCCTATGTTATGTATATACTGTTATCCCCTGGCAAACACTAGGGCAGATGTTAGGATACTTATTACTCTCTTATAACTTAATTACTTATTATTTCATGATCTTATAAATCTGATCTTTTCATTATTATGAGGAAATATTTCATTATTTGTGTGATCCAAAACCCATTATAGTTTCTGGACAGATTCCCATTGATATACATAAGTTTTGGAACAGTTCTTAGGAGCTTTCAGTTCAAAAGCAGCTTGTGTCAGTGTAGAAGAAGGAAGATCGTAGGGACCTTGGTGGCTTTCTCCCCATATTCCCTCAGAGTCTCTCTCCCTGTCTAGAGTAAAGTCACAGCTGCCTTTGCTGCTTCTGCCATCCAGAAGTGCTTTTCTATAGCTCTCTGCCTCATTGACTTTCCATCTGTTTTAATCTGAACATCTTTCTGGTGACCTGTGCTCACATCTGGTGTAAATATGCTGCTATTCAAAGTGTTTTTTCTTTGTCAGTTACCATTTCAGGGAATGATTTATTGTAACAGAACCTGTGTGCTCTGTGCTGTAGAAAAGGGAGAAAAACTAGACATGGCCTCAAGGAAAGTTGAGCTTGACTGGGAAGCATGAGGCTATGTGCTGCCAAGAGAAGTAACTGATAATCTGCTGCCCCAAATATACCAGGTAAATAAAGGAGACAGGGATCAGGCAGGCAGAGAAGGCAGCTGTTATCCACGTTTCCTCGAAGTTGTGAAGGGCCTGAGCCAAACCTTACGGATGTCAGTCAGAAGGCTGCCAGACACTTGGAAAGACATTTGATAACACAAAGGAGTCTGCTGGAAATTTGACCCACTTTTCTAACTTAGAGTACAGTGCCTTCATTACAAGTCAATCCTTCTATCGTTTTGCAGTTAAAAAACATCGTATAGATGAAGCACAACGTTACCGCCTAATAACAATTTATATTCTAAGGTCGTACAGATTTTTCTCTTATTTCAACGCTAGATTAATACGGGAAGGAATTGCAAGAGAATTGATGTTTGAAAAGGAATTTGAATATAGACTAGGTGGTTAATTTGCTCACATTAGTTAGTATGTTTAACAAGGGAGGGTGCAGTCTGCAGTCAAGTCTCTGGAAGAACATCTTTATTGGTATTTAGCATCGCTGCATAGCTTTGCATTTTTACCTCCTTTCCTTTGTGCTATAGCCTTTTAATCCAAAACACTAGGCAAAGAAAATAACATATGGATGAGAAGTGGCATATCTGAATGGCTATGTATGTCTATTACATGAATTGGTATAGAAGAAAAGGATGCATCATCATGCTTTGATAACAAGCAAATCAAAAGCAATTGCTTTTTTTTCTTTCGGAGAAAAGGGGATCACTTACAATACTTCAAAATAAGATTTTTCCAATGGCCGAGAGAATAATAATCTATCTTAATGTAAGTTGAGACATTACCATTTCTTCCCACCTCACTGAGTGAGCCATTCGTGGTGTATGAATGCACATCTGTACTTAGGAAATAGATTGCTGCTGTTGAATTGGGTAAGCTATGGTGATGCTACTTCTTGAATATCATTGACTGCTGGTCCAGTTGGATCAGATTTTCATCTTTACCTTTATAACACATCCTCTATTCTGAAGGAGAAAATAAGTAGAACAGATTGTTTTCCATAAGATTTTGGCAACTTGAAAACATATTTGTGAGGTTGTTACGTAGTGATCACTCATATGTCTGAGTAATTGTATGTAGAATGAAATTCTGGATTGTCGCGCTCAGTGACTGTGTTGCCAATATACCAAGTGTCTTCACTCGCAGTTACTCTGGCAAAGCACAATGCTTGGCACAGGTGGTAGACTTGTTCTGGGGCAGTGCTTGTTCTCCAACCTTGGTGTAAACACAGGAGTCTTTAGCCATGGAGAATTACCGAGCACCCACAGCCTCTCTTGACTTTAGAGAGAATTGCAAATGCTCGGCAGTCCTGTGGAGTGGCCTATTAGTTACATTACACGTTATATAAGGAAAGCTCTTCATTTCCTAGCAGAAGCTCATGGTTAAAAAAAGCCTAATGTCTAGATAAATACTGCTTATACATCACAAATCATAGGTAGTGGGAAGAAAACATGTTGCTATAGGATAATAAACACATGTCAAATAATGTAAATTGATATTAAGAAGCAAAGACAAAAGTAAATCTCAATTTGTTAAAAGCATTTCTACATGTAGACTTAAAGGCTCCTGTTCTTTTACTGTTCTTCCTGCATGGCTTTATTTGCATTTATTTGCTATTTTCCAATGGGATTAAAAAGACTTCAAAAGTTTCATGACAAGGCTTATTTCTTTAATACTTGTAGCGGCTGGATGAAAAAAGTGCATCATGCTGATTATGAACACTAATACATTATTAATGAAATAAAACCAGCTTATTGGCTAGCCAATGTTAATACATGCAACAGGAAAAGCTAATATCTGGTTTGTTAGCAGGTTTTTTTGTGTGTACTTTTACTTCTTAGCCTTACTGCAACCTGGCAGGCAACAGGTATGTCCATATACCTTCTTAGGCTGCTGCGAAAAGTTGATAGAGCCTCTTTCCATGGCTTTTCCTCAGTTGGCCGTAATATTCATACTGGCTTGGCTACTCTAGCTCCTTGTCTTTCTCAGTGCCCGGGTGTCCCCTGCAGAGGTGCTTCTGCAGGTTTGCTGTATCTCCAATCAGTGTAAGTACAGCTAATCTGTGACACTGCAATTTGAGGTTTGTGTCTTGGAAGTACAAACAATCTATAACTTTCTTCAAACCATGATTCATTGAATCAAATTTTTTCCCCCATCTTTTAAACAGTCTTTCAATAACTCAGGAGTAACTTAAGTTTACCACCTTGTTCAGTACAATTGCCCTCTTTCTGTCGCTATTATGACAGACCTACAGAAGGATAGCATTACACTGGCTTCTGCTATGCCTATCAGAATTACAGGAATCAACAAAGAAGCTGTAAACCCTGTGCTGAGAGGAAGCTAACGATGGAAAAAATACTCATAATACCTGTCTTCTGGTGTCAGTCCTATAGCAGTTGTTGTCTGCAAGGCACAATGGAACATCTGGAAGCAAGAGCCCTTCTATTCAGGTAGCTGAAATTGCATTAGCTGCTCTCGCATAAAGAACAGGATTAGAATGACAGACCTCCCCACTGAAATATTTGCTTTTGAATAAACTTGTCAAATGCAACAAGGAGTGTCATGGCAAAACTTTCCTCCTTCCGCTGTGAGGGGAGCTTCTGTTTATATTATGACAAGAGGGCTGTGTTTAATTGAGTTGCATTTCGGTGCCGTCTGCTGTAGGTAGATACAATGAAAGGGGACAAAGGGCAAGTTCAATTCATTGCTATCAACCTTCCTTTCTTCTAGTAGCAGGTAACAGCAAAATAATTACTGCATGTTTAAAACAGGTGTGTTGTAGAGAATTCATAGAGGAAGCAAGAAACTGCTGCAATAGCTTCACATTAATTTATGCTCAAGATAGATTCACCGTTCTTTATTGCACAACAGGGGACCCTAAATATAATGGGGAATAAGGAGGATAATAAAGGAGGAAG
This sequence comes from Pelecanoides urinatrix, assembly GCA_013400755.1. NCBI lineage: Eukaryota > Metazoa > Chordata > Aves > Procellariiformes > Procellariidae > Pelecanoides > Pelecanoides urinatrix. Next base: position 181,535 of record VZTQ01004234.1, on the reverse strand, counting down.
GCATCCTGAAATACCTTTAGAGTTCATGCGTTATTCCTGCTTGCCAGAATCCGCTTTGGTGAGCATTCATTTAAGCATAATGAAAGAATAGCTCACAATATAGCTTTGTAGAAACTAGGTCAGGTAAATTGGAGATGCTATTGTAGTAGCTTTACTCACTCTTCATCTGTAGATCTAAAGTTCAAATAACAAATTTTTAAAAGTGTAGTTTTCATTAGTAGCCATTGCAAAAACTATCATGTGATTCAGTACATTGAAACTAGGCAAAGGTAACAAGTCTAGTTTCCAATACTTTAGAAAGTTATTTGTAGGCAGCTTGGTTGATACTTGAACTACTTCAAAACGTGGTCCTGATTTGAAAATACTTGTCCTTAGTCCTTAATGTTACCGTTTCTTCTCCCAACATTTTTCTTTGGTTTGTTTTAGATTATGCTGCAGGAAGAAACATTACCAGTTTCACAACCTTGGCTGGGGGTTGGAAAAGTGTCTCCACAGCTAGGCAGAGCTTCACTTTGTCTATGTTACTCAGAAAGGTGTAGTTTGGTCTCTAGAAACAAATCTGTTGCATTCGTGCAATTTTCCTTGAGGGCTAAAGTTTCATCCTCTTTCTTAATGGGGTTGTTCAGCCTGTGTCGGGATGCCTCACTAACGTCTTGTATTGTTTGTGCTAGCTTGGTATGTCTATAGAACACTATGCTGAACTAATGAAGGTGTTAGTTGCCGCTATAATGGCATACTGAAATGATTTTAAACAATGACAAAAATAAGTAAGAACTAGTGGTTCAGTAAGCCAGTGAAGTCAAGCTACACAGGTAACTCAAAATATTTTATCTGAAACTTCTTTATGATATCTTCTAAAGAATTGTACCTTTTTCCTCCTCCATTTGGAAATCAGAAATGGAATATATTTTAGATTGTGTCTTCTCTAGTTGATCCACTTCAGTTTGGAAAGATTAGTAAACAGGAACGCTTTCTTTTGTGCCAGTTTAATAGTGATTTGCGTTTCCTCGGTGAGGTATGTGGCCTCTTTAGGCTACAGCTTGGGTGCCTCATTTGTGGACCCAATTCTCCTGTATGACTGAATGGCAGAAACATGTCCAGAGTTGTCATTCAGATGGAGACCCTCTCACAAGGGACAGGGAGACAAAATTACTGGCTTCAAAGATGGATATCAATTGTTCAGTAGAAATTTCTCCCTGACAGTTTGTCCTTGATACCTTAACTGAAGACAGACCTTTTAACATGCTGATTTCTTGCTGCATTTGTACCTCAACTTAGGGATGGGTGTCTACCAATGAGTTAACTAGGCTAATAATTTCTAGCTCTTCANTTCCTCCTCCATTTGGAAATCAGAAATGGAATATATTTTAGATTGTGTCTTCTCTAGTTGATCCACTTCAGTTTGGAAAGATTAGTAAACAGGAACGCTTTCTTTTGTGCCAGTTTAATAGTGATTTGCGTTTCCTCGGTGAGGTATGTGGCCTCTTTAGGCTACAGCTTGGGTGCCTCATTTGTGGACCCAATTCTCCTGTATGACTGAATGGCAGAAACATGTCCAGAGTTGTCATTCAGATGGAGACCCTCTCACAAGGGACAGGGAGACAAAATTACTGGCTTCCAGACCATACAGCAGCAGTTGAAGTATAATGTTGAGCTAACGTGAATGAAATCATACAATTTGGCTCTTAAACCAAAAATGAAACACTGATTTGGGAGTCTTTTAACTGCTCATTTTGTTCAAAAATGGTAAAACAAAATGATTCAACACTTNAGTCTTAATGTGTTACTGCACTAGGTTTTAGAAGGAGTTGATATTGTTGTGGAGGTAAAGGTTATAAAGTATTTCTCTTGTAATCTGTCAGCTGTAGTACAATTTCCAGTGTAAACTTGAGTTACGAATACAGTTATGTAAGTATTTGTATGAAATCCTCTCTGAAGCTACTTACTTTAAGCACACAGACCACCTGCGTTTTTATAGCTGGCAAGTGAACACTACTTAGAGTGAAAAGGATGCTCTTGTCTTTGTCATGTCTGTGAAGGGAATTCATGCACATGTGCCCCTTTGAACTGTCCAATAATCCTGGCAGCCTCTGGGATGTAGGATACGGGAGCAGAAATGAAAGCCAAAAAAGAGAAATGAAACCTAGGACATAGAAGCTAGCTAATGACAAGAAGTAAATTTCCAAGTGAAAAGGCATGGAGTTTAAATAAAAATAAGTGGGATGGGATTCTGGCTCCATCACAAATGAGACTTTCATGAGGGGTTAGGATTTTGCCCTTGTCAGTTGGCAGGAGAATTCTCAATCCTCTAAGCTGACTAAAACAAACTATGGAAAAAAAGAGCAATTATTCCTTCTTCTTTACCCTCTTTTAACAGTTTTTGGTGAGCATGGAAACAATACAAAATGTTAGTGAAACAAATTACATGCCAAGAAACACTGATGTGTTTATATCGGATAGAAAAGCATGTGGTCTAAGATGTTGCCTCTGAGCTATTTGGGGCTGATGAATATAGAACCATCATGCACACAACACTGTCGTCTAACACCTTCTGTGCGCTTCCAGAGCAAGCGTGAGATTGTTGTCCTTTCCCCCCCGCCCCATTTCTCCTTCAAGTCCTCTCCATTGTGGTGTGCTTCCCCCTTGGGCTAATTGATTTTCACTGAGTTCTTCCTCTAGTTCTTTACCAGTTGATTAAAAAAAAAAAAAACCACAAAACCCACCCTGGAGGTGCCTTCTTATCTCACTACATGGGAATAAATTATAGCAGCAACATCATTGCTTTTCAGGAAGTTTTCTACTAGTAGATACCTATTGCCAAATCTACTGTGTCTATTTTTCTGAATTTCAGTCATTTTTTTAAATAAAAATAATACAATGAGTGATTTCCCTGACATCTGATCAAACACTTTCTCATTCTCCATCTGCTCCATATAATATTTGTTCTTGTTGCTACTTGGCATTTATTTCTGTGGCCAATGGATACAATAAGGGATTGTAATTTTATTGTTGGCAGAAGAGACATAACTCTCTCATTTGAATTATGGCTTTGTTTTTCAAAATTTCTTTTGTCTCTTGCAATGTAGATTGCTACTTTAAATTAGAATTTTTAAATTATGTCCTGTGTGAATTTGAGAGCTAGTATCGCATTAAGCATAAACCTCTTGCAAGAGTTTTATTCTTCAATTTTGTGTATTAATACAATATTGATTTTATGTTAGTTACCAATGAAGCCTTTGCTGTTGTCAAGGTACTAACAAGTGCAAAAGGGAAAAGATAACATTGTAGTATACATGAACTTATTGGAATGACTCTTCTAATTGATAAGTTGCATTTCACTGTGTATAAAAAGCAGTTCTTCTGGAAACTGTGGATGGTATGCTTGGTTTGTTTGTTGCTTCATCAGTAAAAGAATAAAGAACCTTCTAACGCTGCTGGAAATTACAGAACTAAAAGTTGGGCTTGGTTATAATTTTCAATGGTGATGAAAAGATCATAATGCCTGGATGTTTGTCTTGAATATCTCTATAAATACAACTATTTAGCCTAATTAGAAAACAAAATACAATTTGGAATTTCAAATTTTTAAATCTTGCGTCTTGTAGATATTTCTTCCTCTGTTCTCTGAAGAAAGCATCTCTCTTTAGGGGTGATGAATACATGTAAGAGCAATATATAAGGAAGACACCGGTGTATTATAGATACATAGCAAATAAATTCTCAATTTTAAAATCTATCTAAGCTATATGTATTTTGTAACAGCTCAGGTAACAATCTGTGATTTAACATGCCGCTTAGAAAAATAATTCTTCTGGACAGCAGTGAAAAACTCGACTACTAGCATAGTTTATTGCTTCATCAGAATCTATGTAAAATAACTCAGAAGTGGAAAGAACAGATATTTGATTGATACTTCTTTTCTTATAAGTCATTGCATTAGAGATTTCTCCACCAAATAAATTTGTGGTCTTGCGCTGTATTGTTGCGTACCTGTATTTAATAGGGTAACTTAGAAATAATTTTTTACTAAAAAATAGTAGTATCTTACATTAAACCCCTGACACTTATTCCTGTTAGATTATAGTCTGTTGAGTCTCTCAGTATTTTGCTACTGCAGAGAAATGGACTTGAAGGAGGAAAGCTCTAAAATTGATCTCGGCAAAGGAGACTTCTTATGAGACTGCTATCATTAGTTTTTAAGTGACATGCAGGGAGAGGGTGTAACAAGAAAATAAGAAGGTAAAACAGCCCTAGCATTTTAGCAACTTTGATACTTTTGACATGATCCTATTTCTTGTATGCTCAAAATGGTTACTGATGGTGCCTCAAACAGGCAGTATTTGTCAGCATTTATACTGTACTTCTTACTCAAGATTTCAATTCTCTTAAAAACACTTAAGTAAATCATAGAGCCTCCCTGCTGTGTATAGTAATTGTATTGCTTTCATTTACAGATGGGGAACATAGGGAGGTTAAGTGGTTTGCCCGTGGTGTGCGGTCTAAGTTTGTTGCTTGGATTAGAATTGAAGAAGGGAAATTCTTATCACAGTGACTGGGAACATTAGGACTAACCAACACACCTAGGATTGCAGCCTGGAGCCTGCTTACACCTTCTTCACTAAAATGGCAATACAAAATAAATAAAATACAGGTGAAAGCATTCATAAGTTAAAATGAGGCACCAAATGACCTAATCTGCTGTGCCTTCTGGTTTGTTTTTGGCTCAGTTCTTAATCTTGTTTCTTGCAAGAGAAACTCCTACTGTGAATAGCTGCTTCTTAATAATAGAATATTACTTTACTGATTAATGTTTGTTGGACACTTAGTCTAATTATGGTTTCTCACAGCTGCTTTAATTACTATAATATAAGGTTTAACTTAAGCAAAATATTTCAGATGAGTTTAGTGATGCTTTGCAACTTAATTCTGTGAATGGAGGACAGTAGCTGACTATTGGGAGAGAGGAAAACACAGTCCTTCCTGAACCCAGGACACATGTTTTTGAATGATAAGATATGTTAGTATTTTTGTTTCTGAATCAAAAGATGTAATACCGAGGATTTACAGAAGCTAGGAACTCTGAAACCTCAGCCTAGGGAATAGCTGCAATGAATATGATTAACTGGATAAAGGGGAGCTCTACATCGTGCAATTGAGGGTGTCAGTGTTTACTTACTAATTGAAATTGGAGAGACAGAATTAAAAGCCTATGATTAGTCAGGCATGCCAATATCTTTAAGGACTAGCTGCTGTCTTCTCAAATGAATGTGGAGAGGAACACTGGGTTATTTTTCTTGGTGAGAAATTATCCTATTTCTTCTATATCCTTTGTGATAAAAAGCAAAAGGTGAAATATGAAGACAAGCCTTTTGAAGAAATTAGTCACTAACTATTTCTTCCAGGATGTCACATTTTAAAACACAGGTTAGATCGCATTCATATTTGTGGAATATCTCTGTGGAAAATACAAAAATACTTGCATTGGATTTTTGTTTGGTAGTGACTGTAAGCATATTGGCAGAGTGTTAAGGAAGGATACCAGGTAAGAATAAAGTGGAGGATTCACTAGTAATGTGACCTGTCAACTGTATTTCTCAGTTCTCTGTTTGTACATTTCCAGTGCTATTTTCAAATGTCACACCTTAGCTTCCTCTCCTTTCATAGGGAAATGCTTAAGAGCAGAGCATGTTCTTGACTATTGAGAACAATAATTCATTAATAAATTTTTTTTTAAAAATAGATTTCTGTGTATCAGTCCTGTTAAATCAGGAATGATGTCCTTGAAGTCCAACCTGAATTCCCTACTTGAAATACTTAATATTTAGAATAAACTTGAACCAGAAGCTGTTGAGCACACTGTGTCCATGCTACAGAGGACTTGAATGCTTGCTTGACATTAAGTTTGATAAGTCAAATTCAGTCCCAAGCATGAAGCATTGATTAAAAAAGGCATTTAAATAATTTAAAATTGTTCAGAACCCCAATCACTTTCAAAAAAAAAAGTACCTATAAAAAATTGAAGCAGTTGAATAACTTGAAATTGCTTTATACTGTGCAAGCACAGAACACCAATCACTTCCAGGCTGAAATTTTTTTTGAAGTGCTCCAGTAAATTTAAATTGCTGTGTACAAGGAAAAGGGCCTTTAAATTATTGGATACTTGAAATTTCTTCTTTAAAATTTCTTATTTTTATGTACAACTCAAAAAACTTTACTTCTTCAAAATGAACCAAAAAAATCTTGATTCTATAAACTTGCGAAAAGTTAAATTAATCCCTGTTACAAACAGCAAGGGTAGGATATTCCACAATCAAATGCACATATCCTGGTGTAGGAATTCTCAGCATTTTCATTATTATATGTAGCTCATACAAAATAAAAATAAAACATAACCCTATAAAGAAAATAGCTTAAACACTAGAATTCTTCTTTAGGCTGTCTCTCTGATAAAAAATAGACCTCTTCAGATCCCCCAATTCTGAATTATGTTAGACATTTTTACCTGGTCAGTCTAGACAGATGCAAAAGCATGTCCTTACATGCTTTCTGTCCAGGAATTTTAAACAAAGATGTGACCCTGATCTCTCTCAGCTACTTTAGTGATAATATTCATGTTTAGATGTAGATATAGGTTGCAAAGGCATGATCCAAGAGAGAGATTCACATTTTTCACAGCCTTTCATGTGTTTCATGTTTATTGCTTGTGTGTGCTGCCTGTTGAATCTCACGTGGAACAGATGACAGACTTGGTAAATACAGATAATTATAGAACTAATAAATGTACTGCAAGTGCTGTCTACAATGTTAAGTGGGGAGACTACAATAACATATTAAGTTTCCTAATCACCTCAGAAACCTAACTTGATTTAAACTAAGGATTTCAAAAGCAAATTTTAGTTTATTGTGGAGGTTTCATGATGGAGTTTGTGGGATACAACCATACGTATGTCCTTATGCCTCAGGACTGACAGCTTTCCCTTCATGAAAGGGGAGGGGGGAAAAAAATCATTATGTTCTTATGGATACAGATAACAACGTGATGATTGTTTCTACAACCAACCAAAAAAAACCCTGAAATATTTAACAATTAACTTGCATTATTCCCAGCAGCATCATTCCTCGATGGCTGAAAGAAAGTTCTATTGCAAAGAAATAAGAAATAGGTATTCAATAGGGTGTTACTATGGTATTCTCCAGTGCTTGAGAGATCTCATTCTCAACGTGTCAGTATTGGACTTCCTAATACATGTGGGGTCAATAGCTCTATCTTTTACGTAAAAGATCTCATTCAGCTTTTAAATGGCAAGCAATTATAAGAAAGAGGGTTATAGACCAAGGTCTTGGTGTCGTGGTTTAACCCAGCCACAACTAAGCATGACACAGCCACTTGCTCACTCCCCCCCGCAATGGGATGGGGAAAAGGATTGGAAAGTAAAAGTGAGAAAACTCATGGGTTGAGATAAAGACAGTTTAATAAGTAAAGCAAAAGTTGTGCAAGCAAAGTAAAACAAGGAATTCATTCACCACTTCCCATCGGCAGGCAGGTGTTCAGCCATCTCCAGGAAAGCAGGGCTCCATCACGTGTAACCGTTACTTGGGAAGACAAACGCAATCACTTCGAACATCCCCCCTTCCTTCTTCCCCCAGCTTTATATGCTGAGCATGACGTCATATGGTCTGGGATATCCCTTTGGTCAGTTGGGGTCAGCTATCCCAGTGTCCCCTCCCCACTTCTTGTGCCCCCCCCAGCCTCCTTGCTGGTGGGGTGGGGTGAGGAGCAGAAAAGGCCTAGACTGCTCAGCAGTAACGAAACATCCCTGTGTTATCAACACTGTTTTCAGCACAAATCCAAAGCATAGCCCCATATGAGCTACTATGAAGAAAATTAACTCTATCCCAGCCAAAACCAGCACGCTTGGTTTCATATTGTTTACGTTCTAGTTAATTTACCAGACTAATTCCCCTCCTGCCCTGCTTTGGCTACTAAGTGTTGATCTTTAATAGTTGTTATGTTTCTAGTGTTAATGGGTTTTATTTCTTTGGAAAGTTTATTCTTGATGTAATGTCACTGTTAACACAAGGGAGCCTGTAAGCTTTAGAGATTTTGCTTTATTGTGATGTGCTCAAAAATGTTCAACTACTTGCTGTCTTTCCCCTGGGGCATGCTTTCTCTAAACTCAGAAACGTTAGTACAAGTTCTTTTAAATTTTTGACTGTGTTCTTGCAATTCATTAAAAATACTCCTCAAGTAGCAGCTGGCACTGCCAAAAAGACCTGGGTTGTCTTTTTTTATCCTCCTTTTCTATTTACTTCTGGCTGACTCTAGGAGCTTGAAAATTACTGCCTATTGTAAATAAATGCACAAGAACTTGACTGAGCAGTGATACAACAACTTGGGTCATATCAGTTAAATGAATTAAAAATGTGTGGTAACTAGCCTACTAATAATAAGGTACAGTTAATGCTCTTTAGTAAAAGAAAGTAAAATCACTTGGAAACCAACATTGAACAAGAAAATACAAAATTGTGTAAATAATTTTAAAAATCAGGTTTGGAATTGAATTCTAGTCTGAAATAATGTTAAATTATACTATAAATCCTCTGCATCTATCAAACAGTCTCTGTTACAACAATTTAAATATATATATATTTAAATATATATGTGCAATATAGGAATATATATATTGCATATATTTTTCTCCATTTTATTCATGTCATAGTTATTTCAAAGTTTATAGGTTATTGTCTTTCTATTAAAACTCTGATAACTTCTGGCAGTAGTTGATCAGCCATCAAGGTTAACTGGGGTTAGTGATGCTTTGTTTTGACAGGCATACATGGGGGGTGAGGGGAGGAGCACAAAAGGACTTCAATGAATTTCCTGCAGTGTAATTATATAGCCTAGCTTAACAGGTTGATCTTCTATGATCTATAGAAACATGTCTCTTAAGAAGGTTACCCAGGCAGGTAACAGCTAATCTACTTCTATTGTCCTTCCTGGAATTTTTGTTCTATGGGTTGTGAGATAAAGGTGAAATAGGTAATGTGTCTAAGGCGTACTGTCTAGGATAATTGACGCAATTCCAATGACCTGAGTCTGTACATCTAATAAAGGCTTAAATTACCTTTTTTTTCTTTCCTTCTTTGGTGGTCTATCTATTTAGTCACTATAATATGATTTAAGGCTTTCCTCTATCCTGTGGGCAAAAGTTAGCATATAGGTGAGGAGTTTCTGGTTTGTATTTTTTTCATACTTTGCTGATTTCTAAGCTCAGTTCCCTCTCCTATAGGCATATATTATGTGCACTATGTAACAATATTTTGTCCTGTTAGTTAGCTAAAAAGAGATTTCATAGATTTATTTTACATTCTGAAATTATTTATGTCCCTAAACTTAACCAGCTGGAATAAAAACATGCATATACCTCTTTATTTCCTGGAATTAGTAAACAGGACAAGCAGAAGTAGTACTGTCTGCCACCGTGTATCACTTACATGGGTTTTGTTCTGGTTTTCTGAGATTGTAGAAGCCTTATTCTCTAATTGCTTAACCATGTTTTTTATGATTCCCTCTTATAACACTTGAAACCACTGGGCAGTTTCAGTTAGAGTTGATAGGCTGAGCTGTAAGTGTCAAGTTCATAGGAGTTTTATGAAAACGGGAAGCTGATGAGAAGATAAAGAATGTGTTGACATACCCACTGAAAGAAAGATTGAGGTGATTTAACAGGCCCTGTCCTTACTGAAAAAGAATTCACCTATGAGTTTGGTTTCTTTTTGTAAACAGAAATCAATAGGAAGCCAGTCTTCAGAACTATTTATTTTAACACTATCATACTACTGTTGCTCAGTATGATTCGTAGTAAAGAAAAAATAACCATGTGATGTGCAGATAACTTCGTGCAAAAAAAATTGCCTATAGCTTGTTCTACAGAATACGTTGTCCTCTTCCTGTTGAAGTCAGATAAAAGCATGTCAAAATCAGTAGACAGGTTTGCATTGGGCTTCTTGCCTTGTAGCAATTTCTCAATTTTTATTATGAGTCTTTGGACGTTAGGCTTGTTTTTTTCCCAGTATCCTTGCTGGAATCAAGGGATTTACCTGAAAGTATTCATTTTTAAAAAATCTTGCATTTGTGACTGTTTAGGAGAAGGCCAGAAAATGTTAACAAATATTTTCTTGAAGTTGAAAACCAGACATTTTCACTCGTCCTTATACTTTTACGTTGGTTGGGGGTTGGTTCCTGGTTTTGTAATGTTTCAAGGGGATAGCACTGTGTATGTGTTTAATACTCAAACCTATGCTATTCTTTAAAAGATTGTTTTCAGCAAGCTCGTTTTTGGTTTTAGCTTACCAGCGCAAAAGACAGATGTTCAGTGTTACACTAAGTTCAGTTTTGTGGTACATTAGTAATTGCTTTATACTATAACTTTGTGGAATATAAAGAAAACAATAGGTGGAAGGTTGCACTTTTTTTGATAATGATCACACTGTTGGGAAATTAAACATGTATCATATTCCTTATAGTTTCCAGCCATCCTATCCAAAACCCACTATCTGCTGTAAGAAATATGATTTTAATTTTTTCTCTAATGGATTTTGCCACATCAGTGTTTTCCTGTGCGGAATAATGACTTTGCCCCATGCAACTGCATGTGAAGGGCTATAAATATGTTTAAACAATTCTTAATTTATTTCCTTTTTTTTAAAACAAGAGATCCATATTTTCATTCATCTAAGTATTTCATGAAGTCATTACTGCTGGAAAATAGGATCAACCTGTTTATTTCATTAGGCGATAAATAACTAAAATGTTTGGTATAAGTAGATCTTTGAACAGGTTATTGTTCTAATGCAGTTTAGGTTTCGGTAATTCCATACCTTGCAGTATAACCAGATCAGAACTCTGACTTTCAATGTTTCTTCTTTATGCCTTTTTCACTGGTACAGGAGTGCTATTGAATGGCTCATTTGCATTATTCTGTGCCCTGTAAAATGAATTTATTATGCAGTTTCTCTAAATAGGCTAACCAGTTGTAATCTCATTCCAGTGGTGTATGGGTTTCAGCAAAATATGATTAGTTTTTTTCATAATGCCTAAAAATAAACAAAAAAATAACCTTGGAGCCCAACCTGTCCTTTTGTCTGAGAGGTCTTATTTGTTAAATGGTGTAATTAATCATGATGGGTAGGTATTTACTTGTTAAATAGTTGAGCAATTTAAAATATTACTTACTTTGAGCACAAGTAACACTTTTGCCTTTGTTACTAATCATTAAAATATCTAGCGAACCAGGATGATAGTTATTGCCTGGATTACAAAAACCTGACCAATGTTTAGATATGTCATCCTACACTCTGAGCTATATGGGTACAAGCCATCTTGAGCCTGGAAGCCACCATCTATTGGCAAATCCTGAGCCTCAGCTAATAAGCTCTATTGAGAGGGAAGGTTAAGCCTGGGCTCTGCGCTGTAAGATCTCTGCCACTTGTGAGCAGAGTTGGTTCCCATCTGTTCAGAGAAGGCATAGATTTAGCAATGCATGAGAGTTTGCATCTATGTTTATATTTCATAAAGATTAATCCTGACTCTGTTTGCAAAAGCTGCTTAACATTGTTGTAGCTAAATGGAGGCAGTATCTCCGTCAATGTCAAATTTTTCAGCTTTGTGTGTTAGTTAATTTTAGAATGATTGTGATCCATCAGTATGACAGGACTTTAAAAAGGAAAAGTGGAATTTTAGGAAGCATTAGGCAACATATTTCAGGCTTAAGGAAATATTAATAACACTTACCAGACCCTGGAGAACACTTATCTGGAATTCTTAGTGTATTTTGCACGTGTGCAAACTTAAGCAGGTACAACAAAAGGTTACTGAGATGATCAAAAGAATGTATCCTTATAGGAGGAGAATGCAAGAGCTTGGTTTGTCTAGCCTAATAAATTGAAGAGTTAGAGAGGAGAAAGGTTAATTAAGTTATGAGACAAGATTTGTACGAGAATAAATGGCTGTAAATTGACCATGAACAAATTTATTCTGGAAGCTATGAAATGATCATCAGAATAAGAGTCCAGAATTGTGGAATGCAGGAAGAATTATGATCGGGATCAAGTGATCCGGCCAGGACATTGTATGTTGTGCTTGCTTGTGACATCAGAGGTGGTTCCTTCCAGGCCTGTATAAGGCTTTTCTGGGTTCCCAAGTCAAGGAAACTCTAAGCTAGCTCAAGTTCTGATGCATGGAAGATGTGTTAGTAAGAGTTTATTAAAAAACTTAATTTTAGGGTGCAGTTTCATGGCAGCTTAACCAGATTAAGTGCAGACTGTGATGGTCTTCCACTCGACCATGTTTGCCAGCTACACTATTCTGTGGGGACTGGTTTTTGCAGAGCTACCTAGTGACTTGGTTCAGGGAGCAGATGTGACTGGAAGAAGAGCAGAAAAAGTGATTGGTTTCCAGGCAGGTCAGCACCTGGGGAGAGAGGAATCGTCAAAACTCTGGCTTCAAATGGGGGTGCCATGGAAGTGCTCCCATACTTTCTAGTATACTTGTCATATTATCCTTCTTCTCCCTAAGCAATGTAGATTCCAGAGTTGCTTTGGGCTCTTAACAAACTGATAGTGCCTCTTCCAGAGATCTTGAATTTCAGAAGGAAAGTAGCTGGCTGTTCAGACACTAGTGCTGGCAAATTGCTTCTTGAATAACTTAACAAGATTTCCAGTGTCATGGAAGATGCATGCTTTTTGCTGAATATGTGATAAAATTCTTACAATAAACATACATTCACAAGGAAAGTGCTCGTAAAAAGAAAGTTCCTGTGCTAGATAGTCTCACAAAGGAGTTTGTCATACTTTTTTTCCAGTTAATGGATGCCTACCGCAGTCACACCGCTTAGTGACAGGAGAACTGAATTCATTTGAGCCAATAAAGCCATTCTAATTTGCATGTTCATAGCCCACTCTTCAGCACTCCAAGTGTGACTTTCACTTTTAGGACAGAGCTATGCAGTAAATGGATATGTAGGCCCTTTAAAAGAATATTTATCATCCTTGAAGAATCTTAGTGCCAAATCTTAATAGCATTTCTTACAAAAATGACTGGAATTCACTATCAGATTTAGAGGTAGAGCTGTAGAGATTGTGAATACTCTTTTTCTTAACCTCTTTCCTGATAAAAAGAAGAAAGGTTAAAGCCTAAAACAGTGAAAACTTTCCCTCCAAAATGGAAAATATTGAATTAAAAATTCCTCAGATCGTAGTGCTCTGGAAATCAAATTAATGCAAAAGAACTGTGTGTTTTATTTAATTTAGTCATTTTCAGAGATAAATAATTCAACATACCTTTATGCAATGTTAAAATACCTTTGTTAATTATGCCAATCAGAGGATAAGTTATTCAGGCTTTTGAGGTTTTTTTTGTTCCAATTGATGTTAAAAAATACAGAACACAAGGAGAACTTCATGTCCAGCCTCTATATGATTTGATGAAACAATTGCCTTAGGACCTGCTGACACTCTAATTGGAGTCTGCATAATGCAGAATCAGAACCTTACTTAAAGCAGTACTCTCTTTATTCTGCTTAAGTATCCCTGTGTTAATTTAATTTAAATAACTCCCTCATTTAAATCTTGAGTAAAAACCTAAAATCAATAAATAGTTCTTACTGACTTCAGTGAAGGCAAGATTTCATCATCTGTCCGCAAATCATTTTGACTGTGTGCTGCTTATTACTTGTGTTTTTCTTCTCCAATGGCTTCTTCCCTATCCATTTTTGTGGGTCTAGTGCTGCAACACCTGAAGATAAAAAGGGTTTTAAGATTCAAAGATCTTGATTTGCATGATAAAAATATGTTGTCATGTGCAATTTAATTCAGTGTTGGCAGTTCTCATTATTCAGATTACTTTTTTCCTCTCACTTCTCAGCTTTTAGGATCACCATATTTTATATGAAAATCTGAAGTTTTCATATGCAAAAATTTCTAGTTCTCATGTTTCCAGAGAAAAGCTCGGAAGCATAAATTTTCAATACTCACTTACAAGTAAATGAGTCGAATAAAAAAGAAACCCCAAAACCATACTTCCAAAAAAACCCCACCGAAAACTCCAAACAAAAAAAAAAAAACCACAAAAAACAACCAAAACCTGCATTTCTTAGGAAATGACTCATAATTTTTGAACTTTTGAGATTATTACTATTATTAAAAATGAGAGTGATTTCTATTTTAGCTCTTCTTTTGTGGGGTTTTATGTTGTTTTGTTTGCATTTCAAATTACTCTCCTGAAGTCAAAGGTAGAATGTGGTCTTACAGAACATTGCCCTATGAAATGAGATTTGTTTGCATTTATTGTGTGTAAAATTCATGTCTGGACAGATAGTTTTCACAGGTGTCTGCATTTACATCTCTATTTAAATAAAGCCTTGCACAAGGATGAATTTCACACCACAAGAATATGGACAAAGTGTAATTAATTTTCTGAAGCTTGCGTTTTTGTGATAGAAAGTTGGTCTCATACAGGTAGGGCTAATGAAGATGTCACAGTGTTTACAGTAAAAGGTGAGAAAATTAATTTCCAGAGTGAGGGTGTAGTCAATCAAACATGAATGGAGTTGCTTCATGTGATGAAACTGGGCGAGTCTAAAAGGACATAAAGATTTTGAAATTCTGTGGAAGGTCATTTCAGAGACTAACTTTCAGTCACCGGCAGAGGAGGTAGAGAAACCCTGGGTTTTGAGATGTGGTAATACCCAAAGGTACTTCAACATCAGGGGCTTTATTAATTTCCTTTGCAGTATTGGTCATTAGGAAAAAATTCTTTCCTGAAAGAGTGGTCAGGCCTTGGCACAGGCTGCCCAGGGAAGTGGTGGAGTCCCCATTCCTGGAGGTATTTAAAAGATGTGTAGAGGCACTTAGGGACATGGTTTAGTGGGCATGGGGGGATTGGGTTGACGGTTGGACTCGATGACCTTCGAGGTCTTTTCCAACCTTGGTGATTCTATGATTCTATGGTATAAAATTGCTATTCTCTTTTGCTTTCCAATCCATGTTCTATGTGAGCAGCTTTCAGTGCAAATGTTCAGGTCAGTCAAGGCCACCAGCATGTGCGTGCTGTTTTATTAATGAAAAAAAAAGGTGTTTCATAGGCTTGATACTCATCAGAAGTATAGTTCTAGCTCAGTGACCAAACTTGCACAGAAGTTATCTGAACTAGTGACATTTCCTTATAGTGACTGGTAATAAATTCAGAAAGACAAATTGTTGGGATATTAAAAAAGAGTCTTCACCCTGTACATTTCTGAAAAGCAGTAGGCTATGAAAACCTTTGATTCTGCTTGTCAGTGAATATAGGATCTGTAGGTCGGAGTAGTCACGACTCCCTGGTTTGCTTTTCAGACTTCTACCCCTTCAGATTTTCATGGCCAAATGATGTTTGCATAATTGTCATATTCTTTCAAGAATGTGGCTTTTTTCTTAGTAGTAGGTGAAGGACCCTTTGTACTAATTGCCTAGTACTCACTTGACTAGATGTGAGAATGATATTTATATATTCTGAATTCTACACATATGACATTTAAACATTATTTTCAGTGTATTTAGCTGAAGGCTTTCTTTAGATAGATAGCTATCAGCCCATAGACCCTTTTATTATATCCAAAAATATGAAATCTACATGGTGCTTAAATTCAGAATGTATTCTGCTTTGAACAATGTTCTCTTTGCCTTCAACATATATCTGCTTGGCTTATTTTTTCAAGTTATTTTTAAAGACTTTTTCCCCAGAGTGAAGAACCTCAACAGAAATTATTTTAATGAGATAGACAGTTCAACAGAAGAAGTTTCTTTGTAAGAAAAATAAATTAAAAGAATAATTGTGCTTTTAAAAGATAATTAATTAAAAACTCTCAGTGTAGTGACAAATTTAACATCTTGTCTGACGTGTTGAGAAGAAGAAAGTGCCTGGAATTGCACAAGTAGAATAAAATGTTCCATTTCACAGCAAGGCCAAGCCCGAGTCTTGTAATTATTTCAAAGGGAGTAAAGGTCATTTTCTATTTGCTACGTCTGTATTATGTGAGGCTTCTGTACCAGGCTTACAGAAGTTAACTCATGACCTATTTAGATTGCCCAGATTTCAAAGTCAGCTTATACTGTCACAAATCTGATAGAGTAGACGTATTCCTTTCTCCTAAGTACTGACATAGATGATGTCCAAAACAGGCTTTTTATTTATAGCTCCGTAGGACAAGACTTTAAACTTCAAGATGCCAGTATCTGGGAGATCAGAACATGATTTGCCTCTTACTTGCTGTGTTAATCCTTTTAGGAGAAGAGTTGTTTGTAGTGGAATTTCAGTATGTATTGCTTGGGCTATTTTTCTGGTGTGGGCTTGTTATATAACTTTGTTTCAGTTGTTGCTTGCATCTTGAGATTGGAAGAATTTTCCTTCTGCTGTGATTGCATTTTTATGCATATTCATTCAGTAACACCATGAGTCAGAAAGACAGGTACTTTAAAAATGCACCTGTACAAACAGAAAACGTGTGCAGAAAATGCATGTGTGTCTTTCTGTGCATGTGACTCTTTAAATGCATATCAGGCTATTTTTTTTTTTTTAGAGTCGGTAATCAAGTTTTATGCACAATTTTGAGGGCAGGCTCTGAATACGTTGGTTCACGTTTGCAGATGTCATACTGGAAGACTGAGGGGGCACATGTCCATTTCTCAACCCTTATAGAGTCCAGAGTCTCCAGTAAAATCAACATATCAATGTCAATAATTGAATAACAGATTAGGCACTGTGTTTTTAAGCCTTTGTAAGAAAGACAGCAGTTATGTGCATATATAGAAGTGAATAGTAGTCAAGTGTATTACTTGAAGTTGTCTTTCTTGGTTAATCCTTCAAAGGGACAAGCATAGGACAGGTCAGGATGGAAGGCAAAGGCATCTATCTGCTGCATTTGACTACCACCAGCTTAATTGTCATGAAATATTTTGGCTGTTTCTCACAGTCTGCTAGCACTTCTAGCCAAGCTTTTGTAGCAAATGTCAGTGACATGAAACAAATGATCCAGCAGTTGGTTTCAATAAGAACAACTAATGCAGACTAGGTGGGATATTTCTGCCTTTGGTTTTTATAAATGGGATCACATAAAACTTATAGTGAGTGTGAAGTGCTTGAAGGGAGAGAGCAGATAATGTATTGCTCTGATTTAGCAAACGGACTATGAGTGGTGGTTAAGAGGAAACATGCAGATGTTAAAATTTTGCAGGACATCTCTCTAGGACCAGGATCAGCATGCCTAGATGATAATGTGGTGGAGGTAGAACTGAGAAATGTGTGAGATACTGCTATTGGGTTGGAAGGAGTGAGAGTGCAGTTTGTCACCTGAGCTGGTGAAGAGGTAAGGAAGCTTAAGCATTCACCTGTGTGGTATAGGGGAGAAATTGTCCTCACTTTATAGCTGAAGAGCTTTATTTACAAAATTATAATCACATGTTGAGGCTGTCTTGAGTAAATAGACCCATTTGTGCAGGGCTACTTGAATTTTAAAGTGAATGTCATTCAGAACCACTGTGTCTGCTTGACCATTTTCTTGGTCACTACTTGTACCCTCACTCCTTGATTTTTTTCTTCGGCTGTCCAAGCAGCAGATTGGCCATAATAACTTTGAGATTAAAGTACTCTACACCAGCTGAAAGTCAGGTTTTGATAAAGATCTTTGGAGGTTCTGAAGCAGAAAGTACTTTTGAAAATGTGGCTACACATATATAGGTTGAAAAATACAGATTTGGCTTTTCCTACTCTTGAACTTGCTTCCTTTTGCCTCTCTCTTTAACCTTTTACACTTTTTAGTAATTTTTTTCTTGCTGCCTGTTTGTTGGTCATTCTCACCCTCATGCTTTCATTTAAAAGCTGCCAAGAAAAATAGTCTTTCAGGTTGTTGTCTTTATTCAGGGATAGAACACAAACCTTCAGAGACTGAGATTAGTATTGTACCTATTTCCAACCACTTTTATTTTGCTTTTAAGCTTCCTCCTTTGCTAAGGTGTTCCTGTGGTGACAGGGAACTTTGACCACATAGTGACACAAACTGTATTCAACTTTAACCTTCAGATCCACCTCCACTGTGATGCACACATTTCATTTTCAGTCTTCCTTTGGTGTAAACAAGCTTTTGATTACAGGGAAAATGGAAAAACTGTGGCTCAGAGAGGGGGGAAAAAAAAAAAAGGCAACAGTTTACATTTGTTAGCAAAGAAGTTCTTTCATAAAGGAAACTTCTGTGATGTGAAACTTCACCCTTGAATAAAGAATTCGTTCTGTAATTTGGTGATCAACTTTCTGAAACTAGATTGCAGACCCTAATTTATCAATTATTTAAATCACTTAAAAGTGCTTAATTTAAGCATATATTCAAGCTTAGCTGTATTCACCTGTGATTTTAGGAGCAATGTTACATACTGTTTTCACGAAGACCAGTTATATTCTTTTATTGATAATCTGAACTGAACTTAACCTTGAAAGTTAATATTTTGTAATTTCTATGCCAACCCACGAGCTGGCAAAAACCTTACCTAAAAAAAATGTTTAGCAAGATTTGAAGGGGAAGTGTGATGTGATGGATATTTTGTTTTATGAGCATGGAGGCCAATGTTTTGTTTTATGAGCACTGAGCCTAAACCCAGTATCATTCCCAGAAGCCAACGTGATGGATGAATGAGTGGATGTTAAAAGTCCATTTCCTTTTTTCCCCTCAGGTTCTGCTGCTTGCATGTGCAGAAGATTTAGAATGTGTCCCTGGATTCCAGCAAAAGGTTTTTTATATTGAACAGCCATTTGAATTCACAGAGGACCAGCCAGTCCTGAAGCGTATGTTATTTTCATATATTACTATTGTGCAAAAATCAGAATTGCTTATGTATTCATATCACTCCCACCATCTATCAGAAAGCTTTTTTTTTGTACATAGGATTTTGAATATTGCCATAATTCTATCTGGGTTTCCCTGCATTAATCCTATATCTCTACAGACTTTAGTCTGTTCCATGTATTAGAGATGGCAAAATACTATATACAATCATTTAGGACACTATGAATATTGTGAAAACTTAGAAACATCCACTTAAAAGTAAATTTACACTGATTTTTTTTATAGTCTTTCCTATAACTTTCCTATAATCTTGGAAATCAGGACTTGCCTATCAACATTTCACTATTAATTCAACTCTGCAACTTGGATTTATAAGCTTATATCCTAGAAGCTTCATTCAAAGCCGGTGCACATCCAAGTCTTTACATGAAATTCAGAGGAGGCTGGATGAAGCTTGTGATCATCAGTGATAGCAAATTGTTACTACGTGTGTTGTACAACTGGGATATTCAGTAATATTTCCAAAGGCCAGGTGTCCCATTATAAAATCTGATCTGACACTGTATACTCAAAGCATTAAACTGAAAGAGATTTAACTGTTTTTCAGTTCTGGTGTTTGCTCATTCAACTATTTTAATGAGCAAGTGTTACAACTTGTTCATTTAGTTCTGTGGCTTTGGGACTTCAAGACTCAAATGAAGGTAGTACCTTAACCAATGGGCAATGATTTTGAAGACTTAAAAAAAGATAAAGTGCTGCTATTTTCATAACTTCCAAACACTCCAGCATTTTTACATGTCGTACATATTACTAGTAGTTTCTTTGTCATGCTTGGTTGCTTGCTGTTGAACCAGGAATTCTTCTAGGTATGCAGTATGAGACAGTAGCGCTTGGCACCTATGTACAATATCTAGATCCTACAATGTGATACATAACGATAGTTTAGTGAAACCAAGAAATGCAAAGCAATGTTAGTCATTACATTCACACGTTTCCTGTCTCAGTTCCCTCTAGATATTATTGCTACATACTGATATATTTTCACTGTTATGCATGTTTGGATGAAGGTGTAGTATCTGTGCATACTTGTTTTAAAATAGCACTAACTTTTCAAAATGAAATGTCAGAATTAGTTGCCAGAGTCTATTGAAATGACTCCCTTAAACTTAAGTCATTCAGCCTTTAACAGGTGCTAATGCAAACCTTTAGGATAAAATTTTTAGTCAAAGCATTTTGCTAAGTTGCTTAGTTTGAGTTGTGTTTTCAGAGGAAATTTAGATCATAAGTAGTAATGCTATTCAGAGATGTGAGATTATGATTCAGTTTAGATGAGAGATTTCAAATTTCTAATTTCTTCAGGCAATTTTGTTTTCTTTTAAATTCTTATTTTAAAGAGTTGATGAACACATCATCCCTATGTGGTTGAAAGTAGAAATTCAGAGAATATAGGAAGTATAATAGATTTAATAAGCATGCAAAGTTGAAGACCTATGTAAAGAAAAGCAATATTAACAAGTTAGTATTAAGTTGAATAAATATAATGTTTGTTGTATTCTTTGGCTGCTTCTGAGCTTTGAGGCTGTAGCGTGTCTGGCCAGACCTCCTGCTGTTCTCTTGCTTGTCCTCCCAAACATCTAAAGGACGAGTTGGTTAAGCCAAAGTTGACTGTGCTGCTCTATGGTGACCCAGCAAATTGCACTCGTATGAAACTAGCACAATAATTAAGATGCCATCATTAATGTAAGGAGGAGGGAAGAGCAGGAGGAGATTTAGAAATGCCTGGAAACAATCTTTGGAATTAAATTATTTTAATAAGCAGACACTAAATTGGCCTAATATGTAATGTTTGACAAAGGCAGACTGTCGATGCATGATTCTATTTAATTCAATCACTGGTAAACAGTATGTCCTTCATGCAGCAGCATTAAACCTCTGCACAGTTTCTTCATTTTAGCTGTCAACAGAATTGATATTTTTAATTGTCTGTTTGAATACACTTTGCATGCTCTTGCATCTTTTTATACCCATTACCCAAGAGCGGTGTAATTTAGCAGTTGCATTGCAATGTGAGGTTTACCAGGGTTATGTAAATTAATAGAGCGAATATGCAAAGCAGGACTATAGCAGTGATTGCTTTTGTAGTCCTTGATAAGCCAAGGAGCTCTGTAATTCTTTTCTGAAGTGCAATGAAACAGTCTTTCTTTTTTTATTTTTCAATTTAAACAAGGACCTGCTGTACATTTCACTGCTAGTATCTCCCTTGTAATTAAATATAGGTTATGGCTGGTTCTTATGTATTTATTACTTCTAAATATGGCAATGTTAACTATATTTTACATTGTCTGATGGGAAGAAGGAAGAAAAGCCTGAACTGAGAATTTTGAAATACAGAATTTTATCTTATTTCTTATTCTAATTTGTACCAATTCTTATCAAAGCCTACTTATAAGCTGGCCATAACAATTACATCACTCCAGTTGTGTATGCATACCCTCCTTTCCGTTGGTTCTACTGGAATTCTGTTGCTATTTTTTAGCTTTTATCTCATTGTGCTCGGGCTGAACTGCTTTATTTTTTTTTAATTTACCATTGCATCTCACTTAACAGCAACCTCCAGATTTGGACCATTTTATTTTCTTAATTTTGTCATTTATTTTTCCTAATTTTGACTTTTTTCTCATCGGACCCCTTTATGTCCTTATTTGTGTTTTCTCTGACCACAAACAAAAGCAGGCATTGCTCTCCTACTTGTGATCTGCCCAGTTCTTCTCCCTGAGGACACTTTTCTTAAACCAGATGTTCCCTTGATGTAGTGGAAGAGGATTCATAGAGTCACTTTCTGGAAATACTAGAGGGTCTGTCCACATAATTACTGCTTTAACAAGCAACAAAGTTACTGGATTTTTTTCTTCCTTATAGCTTTTTTAAGTTTAGACCTAGGACCATCTTCTGCAATCAAATACAGAAGATCATAAAGATTGCTACATTCTTGATAAGGTGATAATTGACAGCTTTTAATTACAGGTTTTACACCTTTCTGAAACATTTGTGGCCATGAAATGCTTCCCCATCAGGAAGCTTGTCTTCGGCAAGGCTGACAGGTCACTGGTAGTGACAGTGCTCCGTCATGCCAGTCTGATAGAAAGTTCCTAATCAGACTCATCAAATGTGGAAATGTAATTGTGTTACATTACATTAATCATGTTTATACTTAACATACATGAGTCTTGGCTTTTGGGGGTATTTTTAATTGACAATGAATCAAATAGCGCACTTGAAAAATTGAGGCAATTAACATAAAGGCGTTGGGTGATGTGTTGTGCATACTAAACTGTGGAATACATTGCCAGCGATTTAAATGTCAAAACAAAGGAAGGTTTGACCCTTACTTGAAAAGCTTTAATTTGGATGTTAATTAATGGCTGACCTCTTCTGTCTCTTACGTGATAGATTACATGTTTCAGAGCTTGGGCTGCTTCAAGATCAGGGCTTTGGCTGTCTGCATTTGGGTACTTTGTTATTCTGTGGATTTTAACAAAGACTTTTCTATTCAACCATATTGAAAGTCTTTGTTTACTCATATGATGGGAAATATATTAGTTTGCTTATCATGAACGCTTAAAGGCAGTTCTGTTGTCTAGCAAAGCTGTAGCCTCCCACAAGATTTCCTTTGTTCAAACTGAATAATGCCTGTGGAAAGATCAGAGAAGACCATTCCTACTCTTACAATATCATGTGTGTACGTGGATCACAGTGCCAATCATGCTCACACCAAAACATTTCCTATTGATTCTGAGATGATGGCATGTGAGATCTGTGATTTATCGCGTCCACTCTTCCCACTGATTATTGTGCCATTTGACTGCACAGGTGGCCTCTTCCTTTAACTGTTTCATGCTATCAATATTCCTGCTGTTACTTTCTTGTTTACTCTGATCGATACAGTGTGTGATATCACACACACTTGATTCATCTCCTCCTGCTTCACTTTTTTTGTAGCTTGTATAGAGCCAATGTGGCAGCCTAGTTCATTATACCATAATATGCCAAACCCTCTGTGAAGTTTTAACATGAGGTTTTTATGTCAATGTTGACTCTTTATGCTGAATATTGCAGGTTTTAGGTAATTGGAACTACAGGTGGTAGTTGTAGCTTGCAAAAGAACATGTTCCAGTGAGGTAAGATTTTTGACTTAGTAATTTCTTGCAGGGAAAACTGTCTAGACTTTTGGGTAATAGCTCGATAACTATGGATTTTTTTCACCTATTCAGGTGTACATATCTGTAGTGCATCCATGTTGAAACATAGTTGTGGCTTTTCAAAACAAAGTAGTCTTTAATGCATTTTGAATTCTACAAACATCTTAAAATTACTTTCATTTCACATAAATCACTCGCTATGTTAAGAAATGTACTACTTTAGAAAATGCTGAAAAATTACTTGGTTCCTGTGTTGAGCATGTGGTAGCAGGTTCTACAGAAATGTCTGTCAACTTTTCTACCCAGATAGCGGAATGCTTTTTATACTCTATCTTAATGCGCACGTACCCACATATAGAACTTGAATACCCAGAACTTCAGTTCTGACACTTGGATACATGATTAAGACCAGGCGTCTGGGACTCTGTTATGCCATGTGGACAGAAATATTGGTCAGGATTTGAAGCCAGGCATTAGGGATATCTCTTAATCACACTATTCCCATTTAAATGGCTGTAGGAAGACAAACTCATGTTACCAAAATTCCAGGAAATGTCTGGAATTGGGGGTATGCAAAATGGTTGCAAAATTGTGGAAGTAATTTTTAAACTGGGAAATTGGGAACTTCACAATGTGTTCGTGGGGGCAGACTGAGAAGGATCTTCAAAGGGAAGATCCTTTTGCATTTAAATACCTAAGGCATTGCTTTTTAATTGAATTTTGATGCTTAACTCTTACACAGAGGCAGAAAGTTGTCTCCGTATGTATTGCAAATATGTATTGTGACTAAGTAATATAGAACATCTCAGATGTGTCTCTGAACAGATGTATGCAGATTGATGTTGCAACATAACAGAATATCATATCATCTGTTAAACTGCTTTTGCATGCGATTAAAGCAGTTTAATCATAAAACAAATCAGGAAAAAATGGTTGTTGAGTGCCAGGTGGTCAGAGAGTTCCCTTCCAAACAGTGCATGTCAGCTTATTAACAGGACCTGAGGGGAAATGAGTTTAAAATAGTGTGTTTGATTTTTATGCATATACATTTAGTTAAACTAGTTTTTGAAAAGGTACGACATTAGACTGAACAATGTGAAAGAATAATTTAGTCTCTGAAAAACATCTTCAAGGCTAAGTTAAAATCTCTCAGGGATGTAGTTAGCTCTTGTAGGGTAATGGAAGGAAAGCCATATGTGTTGGTGAAACCTCCTTTTCACATTATAATTCCAAGGTGGAGGAAATGAAGATCTAAACTTGGAAAGTATCTTGTCTGTGTTGTTGAGAAAAGCCATGCAATCCTGGGTTAAAAAAAAACAAAAACAAAACAAAACAAAAAACCCACCCCCCTCCCCCCCAACCAAATGTAGGGGAGGATCTTTGCAGTGACAGTAAATGCTCTGTAGATGGGTTGGTCTGGATTTAGGAAAGTAATAGTAGCAGATTACTTGGTTTGAGATTTGATTTGTTTCTGGAGACTTTCCAAGAGCCATAACATTTTTCAGATAATACTTTTTTGAAATACATGTAGACTTTGGTTGGCTGAAGCACGCCAGCTGTTCTTCTAATAGTCTAAACCGATAACCAGTTGCTCAGTGTTAGCAGGATGGGTCTTTTGCTCAGTGCAGTGCAAACCTTGTATTAATAATGTCCCCAGGTGCTTCAATGGAAGACTTCTCTGTTCATTTCCAGTTGCCAATTCCAAAACAAAAATCAGATTAACTAAGCTATTACTCTCTAACTGATTAACAATGCAGGCCAAGAGGCAGCCTCGTTCTCTGCAGATGTATAAACATATTGGATGGCCAAAATCTGTCTTTTAGAAAAATGTAGGTAGCTTAGCATTGAACAAACTCAGCAAGGAAATAGTCTGACACTAATTGCTTATGGCTGACAAAATTTAACAGGGTCATCTTCCTGAGGAAATGAGGGGTAGGGGCATATGACCTCTGGCTATAGTATAGAGCTGGGGTTATGCTGAAGGGGCTACAGCATCAGCCCAGCTTTGTCAGGAGGAAGCTGTTGTTCATATCTGACAAACGGATGCAACACAAATTACTACATGCTGAGACATTAATGCATTTCTGTAGTACATAGCTTTGTATTTTCACAGACCGCATTTCTGACAGAACTTTTAATTTGAGGATCTTAGGAAGGCAGCATTCAAAAGAATCATGGCTAACTAACCTTTTCCATTACATTTCAAAGCGTAGTGTGGACATTTAGCAAGAATCAATGGGAGTATGTGAGGTTAAATCTTCCTTTAAACATAGAATCTCATTTAAGTTAATGATATCTTAAAGCATGGAATTATTCTTGAAAATATTTGCAGATGTAGTTCACAATTAATTCTTAGCTTTTAGGATTTCTCTCTGCTAATCCAAATCAAATTATAACTTTTCTAATGTAATTATGCTCATGCTTCAACTGGCAGTTTTTCTTTCCCCTTGCTTATTTAAAGCAGTCTTTCCTGGACAGAGCAATCTGTCTGTCTATATCAGCTATTGTCAGCTTTAATGGCGCATCACCTTTTTACATAGTTTTCTTGTGGCATGTGATCTCTCAGTCTCTCTTTGAGAATAAGTAACACTGGCAGTAAACTCATGAAGTCTTTCAGAAATTTATTAGATCGAGTGCTTTTTTTTTTTCTAGCTGGAAGCTAGTGTTCCTGCTTTTTGTCTTATGTCTCTATTCAGCTTCTCCACCCGAACTCTTTCCTCTAGAGAAAGGAAGGAAAAAGTAACTTTTCATGGATTAATTTGAAAACCCTGGACATTTTGGAATGACTGTGCATATTTGTATGCCCTGTACCTACTACTTCTTGGGCAGACAAGTGAAGCTGTAGATAGCAAAGTGCATGTCATGTTCTGTGATGTGAATATTAAGTAAAATGTTTGTGTTGTGTTTTTTATTTTTTTAATCCCTGAAAAAATATCAAGCCTGGTGAGTGGTAGGATTTGCTAAAATAAGAAATTGGCTAAAGAAAACCTGCCTGAAAGAGATTATCCTTAACAAAAATCTGAAATTCCTTTACCAAGGAATTCTTTTTAAAAAAGGTGAAAATAAAATTGGGAACCCTGGGAAGGCCTAAAATGCAACTCCTACAGTGATCTGGGATGCTGCTTTTTAGACAGGAGCTCCACTTTCAATATTAGCTTTGATTTGTTTCCTTTCTTAAAAAAAAAAAAAGCGCAACCTTCTCTCTGTCTTGGCTGTGGAGAGAACTGAAGCAGAACGGAGGGGCCTTTAAAGAAGGCAGCAAAAGGGAGGCAATGCTGGAGCAGCTTACAGGTAGCTGATAGTGAAAAAGAAAATTGACACTGAAGCTGTAGCCAGCACTGGTATATCTTTGACACTTGTGAAGCACTTGCTAGCAAGTACCAGAACTTAAATGCAGGTTAGACTGAAGTAAATGATAATCTAATTGATGCATGGGACCATTCTGCAGCCAGGGATTCAAGTTTATTTTACTGAAGGGCAAATTGCAAATCTCTTATAGTCTTTATAAACAACGGTGTGAACATCTTGGCTAGACCTAGGCTTATGTGTCTTGTCTTGCAATTTTTGCCAAAATACTGAAAAGCAGGGGTAGAAAATGGGTGCATTTTTAATTTTAATTTTATTTATATTACATTCTATAGCTAGAATATATTTATATTCTCTACTAACTGTACTAATGAGAAACACTGTGTAAACGCATTCAGGCACGTGGGTTTTGTTTACCTTGGTTTGTGTAGCAGTGAACTAGTGGCAACAGAAAATGTGCTCTGGTTTGCTAGAAAACCAAATTGCCTGGTTACAAGTAGGACTCCCGCAGATTTTATTTAGCTGGAATTTTAATTACAGTGCCAGCTCTCCACTCCTACAATAAAACAGTAGGGAGACCACTATAATTTGACCTTTATAAAACATTAACACCAACCTATACAAAAATATAACTTCAAATTTAAAGAATAAATACAGTGGGAAGCAGAATTCAAGGAACTGCAAAAATAAAGTGTGCATATAATAGTTTTACTTTTGGAAAAAACATAAAAATACACTAGTGTGGACACCAAAGTGATGTTGGTGTGTTTGGTTTCCTGTATCCATCTTCTGGTCCTCATACAAAAACGTTGCACAGTTGGCATAAGAATCTTTTCATGGTTTTATCATGCCTCAGGGAAAGCAGTCCTGCTGCGAGGCTTAGAATAAAGGATACTGTACAAACCATATAGGAAGCGTTGATGTATAAAAATAGAGCCTGTTTCTTTCCCCAGAATAATCAACTCGGGAAACCTCTGGTGCCCTATGAATCTCTTCTTGTCACTCACTCTTCTGTCTCTTCTCCCTTGCTGTGTTCCCTGGAGGGGGAGGTACCCACGACAGTCAGCCGTTGTGAATTGCACCCTGGGCCAAGCGCTCCTTTCTCCTGCCGAGACTCACAAAAGAATGAGGTGGGGCTGAAGAGGAGGAACGGAGTAGGACAGCCTGTGCCCGAGATGCAGGGGAATGTCAATGCAATGGCACTGTTGGAACATGAAATGGGCAACACTACTGGCTCCCAGCTGTATGCAGCACTATAAACAGTCACAAATACAATGCATTTTGAGTTAATTCTGGCTAAAATAGTCCCTGAGTCATGGTGTGGCAGCTCACAGTATTTTGTAGTTCTGTCATTATGGAAAGGTGATTAAGAGTGTGCTCCAGGTCTTCCATTGTCTTTAATATAATCCAAAGCACAGTTTAATCTAGTTTACTATTTTATTTTTTTTGGAAACTGAATTGAAGCTGTAAACATAAGGAGACTTTAAATGAATTGTTTTTTATGTGCCATAATAAAAATCAAATTTGAAGATGTTTGAATGCCAAGGTTATAGGTTGCTTTTATGTGACCTAAAACATTTTTGTTTTCATTGCCTATGTCACCTTTATTTTGCTGGTTGTTTGACAGGTGAAGCATTAACTGCCCAAATCTATCGTTCTTTAATTGTACTTCTGACATTATGTTTCACAATGCATTATGTTATAGATAGCTGCTGTTTGTAAGACGCACCTATTTCTGTGATGCATAATGCTATATGCCAGATATATTGGGGAAGAGGAAGAGTGTATATCGGTTTCTGGGAATGGAATGTTTCAGGACCCAACTTTCACCAACCTAATGGTTCACAGGCCTATTTAAGGTTAAAACTCGTCTTGAAGAGCTGTCACACATGGATTGGTATGTGTGTATTGCTGTGCGGAACAGCATGATTCCAGTAATTGCTCTGTTTGCATTCAAGGAGAGGCTTCCTCTGCTGTTTCGGTACTTGAGGAAGGTGGGGGATGAAGTATTTGCAGCGGACTGTACACCAAAAGAGATGAGCCAAGGCTCGGCTGCATCCTTGTTGACCAAAGAATTTCCTTAGACCTGAAGGCCAGGCAGGCCTTGACAGAAGCATAAGGGAGTTTCTTTAATTCCTCTGTATGAGTTTGTGTTCAAACACGATGCTGGATGCAAACAAATGATATGGAGGGTAGGAAGGCAGCTACTAAGTATTGTGGTCAGGGAGCTTCCCAGGGACTCATTGTGGCTGAAAGAAAAGCCATGAACTCAGTTGCCTAAGAATCTGTGTTTGGTTGTCTAGTTACTACTGCTTTAGGTTTTGGTTGGTTTTGGTGTTTTGGGTTGGTTTTTTTGTGTGTGTATGTGTTTTTCTTTGTTTTTAGTCTTGGCTCTTCTAGGCAAAAGTGGTATTCAACCTGACTTGTATTTGTGGAGAAACAACTCAAGTGTGACATAGAAAAAAATAGGAAATAGTGATTTTACAATGTTTTTCTAGATAAAGGAAAGCAGTATTGTGGAAGTTATACTGTATATACAGTATAATTTGCAACCAAAGAGCTCACTTAATTTACATATTTAAAAGTTAGGTTTGTGACACAGGAAATAGTCTAAAATTATCTTTAATAATGGAGCTGATCAGTTCACTCTTCTGATTAATAAGAAAATGCAATGCTCCAAATGTTCTGTAAGATTTGGTGTTTCTTCTGAGAAATGTCAGATCTTATGCAGGTAGGCAGAAGCTTCTTGGCATAATAGAATAGCAGCTTCTGTCGACTGTAAATCAAAATACGAAACTTCATTAAAAATGATATTATTACTTCTGGCACTTTTATTCTTTGAGACGCTATCATTAATAGCTTCTCCAATAAAGTTAGAAGAAACTGAAATATAGATGCTTTAACACTTACATAATAAATCTATTAATCTTAATGATTCTGGAAATATTAGGCATTGACTACTTACTACTGTTTTTATAGGTCAGCATCATTTCCCAGAATTGTATGATACTAACTATAGTTAGTGCTAATAATTAATTGAAATGAAATTACTTGTACGATGAATGAGTGCTGGACACATTTGACTTAACTCTTTCTGGGACTATAGCTATGCTTTAGATCCTGGGTTAGCAAAGTATTTAAGCAGCACCTTAAATTAAGTTCCCTCCACACTCTGTATAGAAATTTGACTTTACTTCAGTGTTACCATATGCTTAAATTCTATTAGCTTCGGCACAAGTTTTTGCTTATGAGAAGTATTTGTCCTTTCGGAAAGGCTTGGCAATGGCAGAACTGTAAGGTGACGGTTACCTATGCAGCCATGCAAAAGAAAAGGCATATAAGTTCCCCAGCACACGTTTTCTGTGCTGAAACATGATTTGGAGTGATTATGCTCAGAACCATAAATACAGCAAGAAGTTCAGCTTCCACAGATGAATGCTGTGTCTGCTGAAGTTTGGTTTCTTGTATAAGTCTGTGCCGAAACTTGCGTTCTTCCTCACTGCCAGTGGTACTGGATTTTGGGTAACTGAGCAAACAAATCTAGACTGGTCTTTTTTATGTTCTCTTAATGACCTCTTAAATATAATCATTGAATCATTAAGGCTGGAGAAGATGTCTAAGATCGAGTCCAACTGTCAACCCAACAACACCATGTCCCGAAGCGCCTCACCTACACATCTTTTAAATACCTCTAGGGATGGGGACTCCACCACTTCCCTGGGCAGCCTGTTCCAAGGCCTGACCACTCTCTCAGTAAAGAAATTTCTCCTAATGTCCAATTAAACCTCCCTTGGTGCAACTTGAGGCCATTTCCTCTCATCCTATCACTTGTTACTTGGCAGAAGAGACCACCCTCCCCCTTGCTACAACCTCCTTTCAGGTAGTTGTAGAGCACGATGAGGTCTCCCCTCAGCCTCCTCTTCTCCAGGCTGAACAACCCCAGTTCCCTCAGCCGCTCCTCATAAGGCTTGTTCTCCAGACCCTGGAGAAGCTCTGGGTGGGGATGAGCACTGACAATAGGTGAAGGCTGGTGCCGCACCCCCGCTGCCTGCGGCTCGTAGGTGAGAGCCTCAAGAAGTCGGGCTGCTGGCAGGGCGCCTGCCGAGGAAGGCAGTGGGGAGTGACAGGTTGGCAGCTGGCACTGCCCCCATCAGAACTGACGGATTTTAAAAGTTTAATAAAGATATAAATATTTGTCAAGTAAGATTAAAGGCCAGGCTTAATGTGACCAGATTGGGAATGCTAGGTTACAGGTAAAGGTCATAAAATTGTTCTCGGTCTAGCTTTACTATTTATACTGGTCTCTAATGCCAGGTCTGTAATATAATCTTTCTGCTAGACCTGGGGGTTTAGAAAACCCAGAAGCCACCCCTGCTTTCGTTTTTTTTCTCTGTGAAAGTACCCGTATGAGTTTAATAGAGTATTGCCAGTTTAGTAATGGTGGGAGAGAGCCAGTTTCACTCAATATGAAATCTTGAGTGCTTATTTCCATCAAGACAACAGAAATAGATAGTGCATACAAAGATCAATTAAAGAGACTATTTAGACCAAACAAACATCAGAAGGTGCCCAGGCACGGCACGCTTTGCGTGGCCTGCGTGCAGTGGTCTACTGGGGTTGGGTGTATGTGAGATTGAGTGTGACGGCTCACATGGAGCAGCTGCAGGTGGGACTTGACTGGGTATTTGGGTAGTGCTGTGCAGAAGTGAGAATGGCACCTCCTGCCTTTCTGGGTTGCTTAAAAAAAAAAACCAAACAAAAAACCAAACGAAAACCATAACAAAAAAACCCAACCCAAACCAAAAAACCCACACGCAACCAAAAAAACCCCAAACAAAACACACCCCAAATCAAACAAAACCCCACCAGAACAAACAAATAAAAAACCCCAATAAAAACTGAATAGAGCCCTCAAAGCAAGATTCAGGCAAATACAGCATACTAGAGAGGAAACCTCTGCTTCTCTTCCTCCTGTCCTCTCGTCTCTCTCTGATAGTCTTCAAGAGTCTTTGTGGCAGTCTTCCAGATCTTATGTGCCACATAGTGTTTTCTCCTCTAGGCTTTCCTGAGGAGATTTTACTTGGATCTAGATGTGCCATATACCCAGGACAGTGAAATCTTTTAACTAAGTACATATGCCTCTGCTTTACCCTTCGGTTGCCTTTTCCTTCTGTTGAAACTGTTATGCTTTAAGATTAATTACGTGTGAGGGACTTATAGCCAGGTAGTTTGCCCATTTCCTCATGAGCGAAGGTTGTTTTTTCGGTCCCTGCTCAACTGAGTGCCTATGCTTTTTTAACACTTAAAAAAAAAAAAAATTTAAAACAATGAGAGGCATTAGTGATTATTTTAAAATAAGTATTTTTGTAGGTATTTTAATAAGCTTTCAGGGAGCTGGAACTGGAACCTGCTTGTGATGTGTGCAGGAGAGTATTTGGATATAATGATTTCAAAGTATGTAGAAACATTTAAATATCAGTTTCAGCGGGAAGCAGAAGAAATAGTGCCTTGCTCTCTGGATTTTCAAACCACATGCTAGAGTATCATTCCTGTGATTTGCTTTTTTCTTTTTTCCTGCAATGATTAATTGGATACAGCTGAAATGGCTCCAACAAAAGGGGCTGACACAGCTTGCTGGTTAGGAGAGTTGTCTAAAAAGTAGAGGGGATAGTACAGACTCCAGTAGCTTTGAGCAAGCAGAGCAGCTGAACTGGAGACTTCCAGATCCTGCTGGAATACTGGAGTTACTGGGTACCTGAAGAATGTCATGGCTCTTCCTCCTCCACCTTATTGTTTTGTTTTTCTGGAACCTTACTTATTTTTCCTACATTTGTTGACAAACCAGGGTTGGATTTCTAAGAGGAATGCTTTCTGTTGCATTGAACAATTTTTTTTCTTTTCTATTTTGACAAGAAAATATTTTTTCTTTTGAACTTGATCCTGGTGGAACCCTTCCCCTCAACACCACCGGCTTGGCAGCTGAACCAAAAATAAATTATTTGCATAGCTTTAATGGTGTCAGTAAATTGATTTCCGTAGAACACAAGACTGCATTTCCTCTCTGGAATGCCCTAAAGTGGTCATTATTAATGTTAACTGACAATAGAAATTCTGCACAGAAATTAATAACTTAGATGTTGCTATGAAATGAGAAAAGCAACATGGATGCCCTTGAAGGATCCTGAACATCTCCTCCTCTGCACATTATCTGCTCCTTGTTCATTAATAGATTACAGGAAAGCCATACTCTGATTTATTTGCCATCTGGCTTGCTCTATTAAAAGCACTGTTATCAAAAGCAAAGGAGATTATGTAGCTGTGTTACCTGGGCCTGCCGTCTTGCATGTCAGCAGGAGACATGAATGGTTGGTGTTTCACTTGGTTATTTGGAACAAAGCTTAAGACCTCAACTCAAACTGATAATGGTTGATTTCCATGAGATCAGTGGATTTAGCAAGCACCTACTTCCTCAGCTGTGTTTATTTCGGAGACTTCAGATGGGAAAACAATGGAGAAATCTTCTCTTGAATGAAGGGAATGAAACAAGGATGAATGAATTATCTTTAAAGAAAATTTTTTGAATAGCAGTAACTCATTTGCTTCTAACAAATTAACTTTATCTTAAAGCTCCTTTTATGCCCTGCTGAAACGAGCAATGGCATTTGCCAGTTCTTCTACTGTCAAAACTGAACTCTGCGAAGTCTGATGTTCAGTAATGAATGCAAATACTGTTCTGTGTATTTCCCTCCCAATTTTATGCTAAAAAATCTAATTAGAAGCATTATAGGAACTGAGATATAGAGATTATATATATAAAATATATATATATGTATTTTCCCCCATTTTGTTTCCCCCAAAGAAAGGTAGAAATATAATTGACCATTTTGATCTGAAGCTTCCAAGGGTTTGGTAGAAAACTCCTGTGGTATACTCATGAAATGTTATAGGAGTTATAAAAAAGTGCTGAACACTGATCTGTGTATGCCATTTGTAGCTGACTTCATGCAGTTCTGTTTTACCTTTGGAAAGTAAAATCAATTTCAGATTAACTTTGATAGGGAGGTGTTGAGGTGTGTGAGTCAGCACTTGCTCAATAGTTCTGCCAGCCTGTTGGGAAGACAAAGAATTGTGATGGATATTATAAACAGTGCTAGCCTGAGAGTAAAAATTGGCAAACTAAGTTAAGAAACACTTTCTTGCCTTGTCCTGGCACACTTCATGAAAAACTAAATTTTAAGTTAATATCGGTGTACAAAACCAAAATTTATCTTGAGATTTAGGAGCTTCCCCCCCCCCCTTATTATTTTGCAAAATAATGCTGTTATTGCTTTTGCTGTGTTAAAGGTTCCATTTTGAAATCTGGAACAGGTTTTTTGTAGTCTGAAACTGTGTTTAGTATAGGTCAGTACAGCATGATTGAAGCAATGAGGGATTTCATTCTTTTTATCCAAAATCTTTGAGCTATGCTTAATAACCCTTTATAATAATCTTTCTACTATATTGAATTATGTATTGATTCTTTTTTATAGTAGCTTCATTGCAGAATTCAGAAGGAAAATAGGCTTTTAGATGTCAGCCCGAAACTTCTTACAATTTTGAATATATTACTGCATATAATTCTGTGAGGATCTAATCATACATCGTTTGATTTCAGTGAAACAACTCTCATTGACTTCACTGAGAGCTGGCTGAGTCTCAGATTGAACTATTGCCATGTTATTGAAAGTATAATAAGCATTTTGATTTAATTTTCAATCTCTTTCATGGTCTTTATATTTTAACACTGCTATGAATGTGCTACATCTTGCAATATGTAGGATACTGCAATCCCTGACTGTAGCTTTCAGGGAGACACTTGTAGAGTTGACATTAAAAGTAAAAATTTGTTACATTTTTTTAATTGTCAATTTTGTTGATGGAGCCTATTGCAGATGCTGTGTGTTACAGAGGAGGAATCTGGGAGATGCGTTTGTGGCTGCAGTTGCACGGGCTCCTTTGGCTGAAGTTCCCGAGGTTAACAGCTCTGTTGCATGCAGAGGTCTCTGATCACTGATTTTTAGTGGCTGCTGTTACAGAAAGTAAGACCAGCATTTAAGAGAGACAAAGCACTTTATTAATGTCTTTGATTTGCTTCAAATCATTTGTAATCCATGTGGACCTGTCATAATTTATACCTTGCTTGGTCACAGCAATAAGTCTAAAACTGTCAAGTAATCTGCATCAACGCTTGAGCACAAGAGAAATTACACGTACTGCTTACTAAAGTTGGTGTCGTGGTATTTATCTCTCATTGCTTAGAAGGTTACCCTCAGCTTAATTGGTGTGTCTCATTATTTATATTGCTAGGAAAAGAAAAAAAGGATTAAATACCAGGAGAGAAAGATAATGGAGGTTTTGCTTCATAAGATAAATAAAAATCAATTCCTGTTTGTTTCTAAACATGATAAATGTGGGTAGGTTTTTCAGTCTTCCCTGCTGCACCCAAAGTCTCGAGCCTCCTGAGGGTAATCTTAATAGGATAAAGTGGCCTTTGAAAGGCAATTAGCAAGATTCCTATGAACTGGTTTGTGCATGTGATATGCTCAAAACCACCCTGATTAATGCTCATCTTAATTCCATTTCTTAGGATTTATTTACTCACTTCATGTATAACGTATTTAGTTCTTTTAACCCTGCTCTGTGATTTGAAATCATATTTCTGCGTTTCAACTTCATGTATAGTTGCACTTCTACCTGTTGCTTGCCAGCAGATGACAGCCTGGATGCGGGCTGGTCGCTCGTGCACCTCTGACTTCAATACAGTGTCTGATCAATACAATAATTAATATTGTAATGATGCCTATGAAAAATGGGATCAGCAAGGAAGACACTGGACTTTTTAGGAAGAAATTCAGCACATTGTGTCAGCTCTCCTGATTTTATTCTGGAGGAATCATGTTTTTTTGGGAAGCTTACAACTCCCCCTGTAACTTAAAGCTCTTCTTTCTTAACATATGCCTTATGTGCTTATATCCATGAAAATGATTTTTTTTCTTTTCTTCTTAATCTTTCCTATGAAAGAAATTCCATGATTTTGTCACTCCTTACCCAGTCTCCATCCATGCCCACATTTTGAGAATCCCAGGAAAAGCCAGGTTCCTGTTAAGCATCTTATAGCAGATACTCTTAAGATATATTTAATTAATATTGCTCCTTTAGTACTGTAGGTTCTCTCTTCAGGAAGACTCTACCTCCAGGAGCTTTTCAACTCTTTTCATGTGCTCAAACACCTTTTGTGAGCTGTGCTTCTTCCTTTTATGTTTATTTCAGTCTTCAGAAATTAGTACAGTCGGGAGAGTGAGGTCCCTGCCACCCACCTGCTTCCTCGAGCTCAAACGCTCTAAGCACCAGCCCACCTACAGACCAGAAATAAGCAAACAAACAGCTCTGCCAAGAAGGTTTCAGCAAACAGCATGGCCCTCTTGTTCCAAAGTTAGACGATATGCAGAACCTATCTCAAAACAGCCTGTCTGGGGGAATAGAGAGGGGAGGTCCGTTATTGAAATTGTATCCTATTTACACCATATACAGAAACATCCTGTAGCTGGTAAACAATTCTAACTGCTAGAAGTAATATGACCTCTGAGGCAGGGAATATCTTCCTACATCTGTTTTCGGTTAGTGAGATCACTGTTGGAAATAAATGGAGATTAGTACCTTTTCCAGGCTTTACAGTACTTCATAAAATATTGAAAATATTAAAATAACTCAGTATGTTCTTGAAAGGTAAACATGAATAGGACATTCGAGGCTGGGATTTTTCAATTGGGATGTTTCTCAGGGTTGTTTGGGGGCACTTTGTCCTGTACACAGGCTGTTGCTGCCAAGCTGGGAACCTAATGCTGAAGGGACCTTTACAGCCAGATGGTCACTTTGAGACCATCATATTAAAACAGTTATGGGTAAGATCTGAACTGGATGGGAGACCTGTTGTCATACTCCTTTATGGGCTCCCTCAAGATCTTTGCAATGTTTTCTACCTGGACTTGCTTTTATTTAGCTGGTTTCTCTCTATATTGATCTTCAGCTAATTTACAGGCAGCATTCATGCAGCACAGTGTGTACAAAGTCTTGTCTGTGTTGCTCTTTAATGTGCTACAGCTACATCTATAGTAGTAAATTGAACCTGCCTGGGACTGCTCAATGGCACTACAGCTAGTTGGCACTGAACTGCCTGCATCCATACCATTAAATTCTCTTACTCTCAAAACCAGGGTGGCTGCATGCAAACTGCCTACTGTGCGTGATCCTTGACCCATGCAAACTCTCAAGCTAGGTCGGAGAATATAGGCAATTAGGCTGCAGCCGGGAAGCACAGATAGAAAACAGAAGGAGCTGTACTAAAAGGCATTGTGAGTTTGGGTGTAGCTCATAACAGCATTTGCTAGATGCAGTGGTTTTGAGGGTTCGATATGGAGGGAAAAATTAAGAGCAGTAAGAGCTGGAAAAAAATGCATAGGACTGGGAGAAATGCATAGGATTATGAAGTTAAGACCCTAGAAAAATCAATGCTTTTCCTTGGCCCTGCTCATTGCACAATGTACATAAGTACTTCCAGTTAAGTCACCGCGACTGCCCGCAAACTTATGCAAGTACTTATGAGAAAAACATATGCTTATGTGGAATGCTGACTGGAAGTTTAGCTAACGATCTATTCAGCTCTGGGTGCCGTACACAGATCATGAAACATTTACTTCCAATAATTAACTGTTTTGTAGTTTGGGGTTTTTTGTTTGTTTCTTTCTTTTTGTTCTTTTTTAATCCTACTCAGGCATATTGACAAACATGGCTTTCTGTTCTACTCTTAGAGAAAGTTGCAGCTGCAAAAGTTCCTTGAGTTATGCCAATCATTTACAAAAGTTCTTCTGAAAGTAAAAATTAAATAGACTTTCCTGATGCCATAAATTATAGAAAAATGTTAGATACACTCTTATCTCTAAAAAAATGTGTGTTGTGGTCACAATGCATCAAATGCTGCTAATATAATGATGACCTTTTAAAAGAAAACACATTATGCTGTAGCTGTCTTTATATTATAACTGTGGAATGCTGGTGTACAAAAGTCAAGCTATTAAACAGTGGGAGAAATGGCATGAAAATAATGTGTTTTGCTTTTGTCTGATATTGCTGTTCTGATAGGTACATTCTTCTCTTTTTTCCTATATTAGGCCATGTTCTTCTTGAAATCATAAAACATAGAGATAAATCAAATACAAGGTAGCATTTTGGAAAGTCAAATCCTACTGAGTTCTGATGAGTTGGATCAAAATCCCAATGACTAAAAGCTACTGTTCGATAGCAAAAATGAGCAGAACTGCAGAGGAAGATAAGCAGGGTCATTGTCCAAACTCCTCATGGTCAGAACATTAGGAAATGAGGAACAAATACCAGTCTAGAGACCAGGCGCTTGCTCAGAGCTAAGACGACTTCTGTTTATTTGTCAGCAGCCACAGATTTTTATGTGGGTAGGTCATTTCAGCCAAGGTCCTCAAAAGGTGTTGAAGTAATTTTCATGATCTATGCCTAGGTATTTATCTCTGTCCATCATATAAACGTGGAATCAGAACTATTTCTTTCTTTGCAAGTGTGTTATGTGATTGATTAAACTTACGTTTGCAAGTTATTTGGGTGCTGTGATGGGAAGGCTAAAGAATATTAAATACCTGCAGGAGCTGAGTAGATTCCAGTCATGTTCCACATACTTGCTGGAGAAGTAGAATTTAATTCCTAGGACCATTGTTCTGATGCCTTTCCTAGTAGTTTATTCACTTGGAAAAAATTTTTTATTTTTTCTTATCTCTGCAGAATAAAAGAAGAAACTTCTTTCTGTTTGGCTATCTATCTCCTGTTAGGGTGGGTGCAGAGAAACAGACCTAGTCTGTTTGTGAGCTTTAAGAAGGTATATTTAAAAGAAGAAGGCTATGCTACCTGGCATGGCAATGACATAACTGTGAACTATTTTAATGTACTTTGGCGGCAGGGAGGAAGACTTTAGGTGTTTGATATGACTGCTTTTCCAAACATTAATTTTGAGGTTTGATCTCAGTGCCAGGTTAGACTCTGTGTGGTGATTACAAGGAGGAGCAGACGCATATGACTTTGCACTTGTGGCGGCTGACAGTAATTTCCCATGCAGGAAGGCGGCCTTGCGAGCTGTGAGCAGCATGTCTTTCATTGCCACGCCGTTTGCAAGGTGGCTCTGAGGCAGTGCAGGTAATGCGAGATTCTGTTGTGTTTGTCTAGGGAGTTAAATGAACATCTCATGCTGTTATAATTTTCCTGGTTTTCCCACTGTATAAACAACCTGCTGGTAGCTTGTCAATCAGTTTCTACTTTGGTGCTACTAATTACATAGAGAATCATTAAAAACTGACTAAAAAAAGTTTCAAGGCTGATATCAGATAAATCAAAAGGTTCTAAACTGTTCTGTTTATCTCTTTGAAAGATAAAAGATTTTCAGAAGGCCTTTCAACCTGGACGATCAAAAAGAGCATTTTGTTTGTAACGTGTACCCACCACTGCATACTTTGTTTCACTTTAATTGCCATTCTTTCTGGCTATTAACAAAACCCACCAGACTCTGCAGAGGATAACAGTTTAAAGTAATGGACAATGTTGTGTGAAATATATTGCTGAATATAACTCATTCAGTCTTTGAAGATTTAGACCAAAGTCATGCTTAGAATATTATTTGTTCCTCCCTCCCATGCTTAGAATATTATTTGTTCCTCCCTCCCAACACACACTAATTAACAGCAGTGCTTTGCCGCTGTAGTCAGTAGGAGGTGTTGAATTGGTTCCTTTGGGAATGGGCCTCCTTTCTTGGGCTGCTCCCTTACAAAGGCTCCCAGTCTTTTCCAGCTCGGTCTGCCTAGAGGAGACCTAATTTGAAACAACTCTGTTCTCCAGAGCCCTTCTCAAATTAACAGCACTCAAACCTCCCAAGACTCCTGAGTGATTTAAAATTTTAAAATACAAATTAAACATCTCAGCATCATTTAGATCTCATTGGCCTGATAGTTCTACAGACTCCATTGTAGCTGGCAGTGAGACCAAATTTACCAGTGGTATTAGCAACGTTTCACATCGAAGCTATTGTTTGCGTGCCTGGCAGTTGATGTGAGCGTGTTTGGCAATGCCAGCACATGCCAGGCATGTCTGGCAGGTTTCTAACGTGAGGATCGACAATATTGATGCTCTCAATAGTCAGAGCTACTGCAGGTGTGCAAAGCAGTTGATCTCTGCCTGGCAAGGATATTTTGCATGTGAGTAGCCTTATTGAAGAACTGGTTAAGTTAACTTGCCTGGGCTCAGGGCATGCACAGCAGGTCCCTACCTGTGTAATGGATAAGTTTAAATGCTTGTAGCAACTTTTAAAAATTGATCTGTATTTGCAAGGTTAAGGCTACTCAATTTGAATTAGCTACAGTATAGAACCAATGTAATGAACACAGCTAAACACTGTGTAATTCTTGGTCTGTGGATAAACTGAATATGCTGGCAAAAAATACTTGTTTAATAATTACAAATGGACAACGTTTAAGTGTTCTTTCCCCTTTTACAAGTCTGTTCTGCAGTTTTCAAAAGTCAATGTTTTTCTGGAGAATTCTCTATCGTTACATTGTATAAATTCAGCAGTATCAGCCTCTAAGCTAGTGTTTAATTTGAAATCCTTGTAAATGAAAGTCATATTCCGTGGATGAGTGCAATGTTTGTACCTGTGCATTCTTCATTAATTCAGGGTGTACAACTGTCTTCTGATAACTTACTTTTAGAAATCTTAATACCAGATAAAATGCTCTTGCTGTTTTAACTGTTTTTTATCAAAAAGCCTATTTGGTACATATTTGTAAATTGACCAGTGAAACTTTCAGTATTTTTTTTTTAATCTCCATTTGAAGCTTAGAACAACTTAATCAAGTTTCAAAATGCCCATTTGTTTTATGACTTCTGCTAGATGTTTGCTATCTGTGGTAACGCTGGACATCTGTGAATGTGAAGATAGACTGAAGGTCAGCAAAACTGAAGAAAAAGATTTTGTAAGACTTTTCTGTCTAAATTGGCACTTTATTTCAAAATATGTAGGGAAGAACTATGACATTGGTGGAAGTCATGGAACTTGTTATAAAATTTCAAATCTCCAAGAATGTTTTTATCTATTTTTCTTTTATTTTGAAGAAAGAGTCATTGCTATCTGTCAGGCTAAAGCTAGTTCTGTTCTAAAGCCTAATGTTGAGAGTGCTGGCCATTTCAAGGCAGAAATATTAGACTAAATAGAAGCTCATGGATGTGTTTTTAGTCCAGAGGGTTCTTTTTATCAATACTGTCTCTCTTGAGCACCTACTTAATTATTTAATCATTTATCCTCATTCAAAATAGTTGGTTACAGAAGTTATTACTGTATATTAGGAAATTTTTTTTTGTATACTGTAAACCTTTCAAGAATTACTTTCCTCTCCAGAAGAGTAAATTACTTTCCTCTGTCTTCCTCATGTACTGGGATGTTGATCACACTTACAAGAATCCTGAATTGTACATTTCTAAATTTCAGATCACGATAACTGCCCCATCCCTCACCATCCACCCCCTTCCCCCCAGAGTTTGTGAATAGTATTGGTTTAAAAAAATAAACAAAACCCACAAAAAACCTGACAACCCCCCAAAAACCCCCAAGTAAACATCAACACTTAAAGTTCACTTGGCAAACAATTCTGTAAAGTATTCCTAAACTATTTACGATTATAGCCTGTAATCTTCAAAGTTGGTGTACCTTAATGGACTTAGTAT
The DNA here is from genome assembly GCA_013400755.1 of Pelecanoides urinatrix. NCBI lineage: Eukaryota > Metazoa > Chordata > Aves > Procellariiformes > Procellariidae > Pelecanoides > Pelecanoides urinatrix. Next base: position 140,332 of record VZTQ01004234.1, on the reverse strand, counting down.
AGGTGGAAAAATAAGTGTAGGTACAGTTAAGGTTGCCTAAGCATTTGTGTTCAACTTACTAGTTTTCTCAACTTCTCACATCTGAGATATTTTTTTTTCTCAGTTGTTGTCTGTATTTTTATTGAGTTTGCATTTTATTTTATCTTAAAAAACAAACCCCAAACCAAAAAGAGCAAAACACTCTTCAACTCAAAAAGGAAAACAGGTATTTTTATATGCAGCAGAAATAAAAATGCCCATTTTCTTTCTGTAAAAACAAATCTTTTGCAGTGTATGGTTCAAGTAGTGTAGGAGGACAGCTGAAATTCAGTAACACAGTATTACTCATTGTAAAGAAATGTTTTTATTTGAGTGAAAGCTGGTTTTGATTTGGCAGGGGTAGAGGACTTTGTTTAAATAAATAAAATAGTATATAGTGTGTGTTTGTGGCTTGCTTTATTGGGCAGTGTGGATATAGCCTTCTAGAGGCTTCGGTACTTTATAAGATCCAGGCTCAGGTAAAAACAGCTTATTTTCTTTGTATGTGGCATCACATCATATCTGCCCCAAAAGTGTGGGTTGTTAAATTTGCCTCTTTCAATAAAATATTGATTCCAAAATGCTAGAAAATTCTGTATATTAAACGAAGAGTAAATTCTTCCAATAAAGGTGCAAAATGCCAAAGGTAAATTTAAATGAAAACTCAGCTTCTCCCCTGCCCCCACCCCCCGTAAAAAATGTTCTGTGATTGCACAGTTGCACCCTATTTGTCAGTGAAACTTTCTTAGTTATGTTTTTTTTTGAGTTTAGCGAAATTGGTGTCCATGAAATTAATTTATATCTTAGATGCCTTTTAGAAGGTTGTAGAAAAAATGTTGCCTTCATATTGCTGTGAAATCATTCTAAATAATTGTGCTAAATTGTATTAAAAAGCTCCAGGATAGACAAGACTGAGCATAAGGATAAAGGTCATATATAATTTCTCCTCTGCAATTCAAGTGAGGCAATTTGACATTGCACAGTCGACTGAAAGGCATCTTTTGCAATAGAATAGTTGGGCGGTGAATAACATCGTTTTCACTGCTTATTCCAAGCCATACTTCAAATGGTAGTTTGTCTAGAGAGGCAGTTTGTCCCTCCTGCTGATTTACCTGGGGAGTGGAGTGGAAGACAATAAAAGGAAACACTGCGATATGTACTAATTGAGAGATGTAGTATACCTATGAAATTGTTTTTGAAACAGATGCTGAATGATTTGCTCCTGACTGGACTAGGAAGACATCTACTGCTCTCGTACAGTTAGCTTACTTGGCACGACATTTGTGTATTTGTAGCCAGCACATATTGAAGTCTGTTGTGATGAGTGCTTTAGACTTTCACCTGGATCACTGCGAAAGAAGGTGTTTACATACCAGTGGAGCAACCTGCATGGGACTATGGAAGGAGAACAGACAATGCAGGCTATGGAAGCACTGAGAAATCAGGCTGAAATGCGATGCCTCTTTCACCAATTTTCTTGATAAATTGTTCTGTGTTAGAAACATGGAGCCTTCCGGCCCGTGCAGCATGTCAAGCATAGTGGCAGATATCAGTCCGGCACAATCCACTGCCAAGAAGGGATGGGTTGAATGTGCAAATAAAACAACATCTAGAAGCAAAACAAGCTGTGTGCTGACTTATGGATCTTTGAGGTTATTGGATTGCAAGACAACTGACAAACGGCAAAAGCAGTGGAACTACTGCTAGATCATGCACTTATCTAGACCTGGAAAGGAAAGAGGGTGGTGCTGATAACATGCTCTTTCCCCTTGTCTCTGAAGTGAAAGGAGGAGCCAAAGAAACAATATTGCCTGGAACACTTCAGATCACTAGAATAGCTAACAGATTCTGGGGTATTGTCTCAGCAGTTTGGGGAACAGATAAAACCAGTGATGGCTAGTTATGATGGAGAAAATCTATAGGACCAAGCTAAAGAGACAAACATGACATACACGGGAATCCAGGCATCACAGCACAGGAGAAATTGAAATGTGCAGTTCTGGGTGACCTTGTCAGGGGTCGGAATCCTATTTTGCCATAGAAGGAAGAAAAGAGCTCTAACATGCAGTAATTGAAAGAGGTTTCTGGTGGAAGAGGAGGAGGAGGGTAAATGTTTTGTCATACCCCAAGCATTCAAATGACCATGTATCACAAAGGGATGCCAAAGTTCTAGCTGTCCTATCTACAGCCAGACCCCTGGTTCCCACACCCATCTGCTGCCAGCTGGCCTCTGGGCTGCAATTGCAGAGGGAGCCCAGCAGCACTTCTATGCAGAATTTATTAGGCTTGAGAAATGATCTCTTAGGAACGCATGGCAAAATCATTCCAAGGCCAGTACATAGATAAAGCATAGTTATTAAAAAAGCCCAAGTGATTCTCCAGGGTAAGAAAAGTTGGAAAACTTCTGAGACTTAAATGGGAAACATCCTCTATTTCAGAGTAACAGAGGGGAGTAGTCAGCTTTCTGGAGCAAAGAGTTCAGCCTGCAATGATACATAAAGAATCTGAAGGTTCTTTAGACAGTACATGGTGAATACAGACCTTTGCAAGATAGGTATTTATAAAATTTTTTTTTGGGAGGGGCAGCAGAACTGATCTGGAGAAATTGTAAAACTGAGAACCAGGCTCAAACTTTCAGATTGGTGTATCTTTGTTTTAACAGCGATTCCTACTTGGTTGTTTTTATCCTTAATCATTGTTTCCAGTGTATACTTAAGGCAATTATATTCATAGGTTTACTTTTTTATTTGCAAAAAGGGTTTGAATATACGCTGTGCATATTAAACAGTCACCACAGCACGTTTTTGTCAAAACAGGTGATTATGAACATAGTACAACATGTTTTTCAGCTCGCTTACATTGGATTAGGAGCTTAATATCTTTTCTCTTTATGTTTATTTTAAGATTCATTCTTTAATCCCATTTTCATGGAGTTAAAGATTTTCTTTTTTGCAGCTTTTTCTGGTTTCTCTGCCTGTCACCTTTACTGGATATCTGAACCATAGGTTTAATATTTCTGCTTAGACTGACTCTCTTAGTTCAAAGCAGAGCTATGTATTTTAAATTGATCAAGGTTTCTGAAGCAATTATAACAACTGCTTTTAGGAGACACAGTTGAAGTTTTCATTTTGATACTATATGAAAGCATAAGTTTCTTCAAAGCTGCAAATGTAAGTCAGTAAAAGGCAGCGGGTAATTATTCTCTATTAAACATAGTAGGAAGTACATGAAAAAGCTTAGGGGACATATATATTGCCTGCAGAGCGATTAATAAAAATCTCAGGACACTTAAAAGAAAATTCAGCCTGAAAATAAATGTCTATTTATCTATGTGTTTGAGTCCATTCCAAATTAACAGGTTTGTTGTAATCAAATTTGCTGTTTGTTTGCTAACCTTTGCTTGTTGTCTTTCAACAGACTCTTAATTTCATTTATAAAATACTTTAAGCTTCAAATATCTGCTTTTTCTCAATCCCAAATAATTAAAGCTTTAATAACTTAATTCTCGCTCTTTTTATTTTAATTTGTTTTGCTTGTAAACATTTGAGCATAGGTAAAACTTAATGACTCTATGCAATAACCAAACCGCTCACTAACAACTGGCCAAAATTCTGTCCTCATGAATTATTTGTACAGCATTATGCCTCTTGGTTTTTCTGGTGTACTATTATTTTTTCTGAATGCATTTTGCTAAATCAAAGGTGTTTATTGAAAGATGCAAGCAGAAGAGACAAAAGCAAGACTACAGGGGTCCTTGAGAAGAGAGCAGAGACACTATTTATTGTGGAAGAGCCATATTCATGGTTGCACTCAGGCTACAAGTGGTTTGCTTTTTGCAAGGCTAACACCTGGTTCTAAAGAGAACATTAAACCAAAACTGGACCCTGAGGGGGAGAAAGGGAGAGCGAGTTTATGTGAGCTAAGTAGTTTTGTTCAGGGGTAGTAAAAAAGCCTGATAAGCATGCAAGGTTGCAATGTCAAAGAAGCATGTACGCTGTGGTTAGCAGTCTTGTAAGCCAGAGATGGAGGTAATTGGATTAGGAGAAATGCATTCCAAATGCAGGAAAAGACTGAGTGAGAGGAGGAAAAGTATAAACTCAAACTTCTGTAAATTTTAGCTTTCTATTTGGATAGAAGAGTAACAAGTTTTCTTTAAAGAATTTATTTCTGTGGCATCAACGAACATGCACTGTCATGACTTTCCGAATGGTGAATTGTTGCGAATCCTCAGATCAGTTGGTCTTGTTGTTACTGCCCAAGTACCAAACTCCACAGTGCTTGCTTGAAAGGAGCGAAAGACGTTAAATATGCAGTTTATGTTCAGCCTCTGATGAAACTGAAAGTTGTGATATTGTCATTAAAAACGTGTCATCGTGGTTTTGTTGCTTAAATCCAACTCCTTCAGGTTGCAGCTTGCCATAGCTTCATATTAATGCTCTTTTACGATCAGCCCCATTGTTTGTGGTAGGCTACCTCACCAGAGACTGTCTATGTTGTATCCTTTTGTAAGACATTACATCACAGTCACTAAAATTGTGATAAATCATGAGGGGTTATATTTTTTGGAAGGCCGCTAAATGTCTTCTAATTGAGACATAAGCTTCCCAGGTGCTGCTAGTCCTATTTTTGCTTCATTTCTGCAAGTAAAAGTATGGCTAGTCTTTAGTACTGGGGAAATAATGAGCAAATAAAATAAGTGTACAGGTGCATAGATTTATCCCACCTGTCTCTAGCACTTATTTGAGATACCAAAGTGAGATGTATCAGGACTTTACTAAGTGATTATGTTACTAACGGAGAGAAAACCCGTACCATCAGAAAGTGATTTTTAACCTTCCTGAGATTCACATAGTCATCATCTCTGGAGGTGACCTATCCATCCACTGACTGTTGAAGGTGTTTTATAAGCCTGAATTAAGTGGAAGAAGTCTACACTTCTGTGCATTTACTTTGGTTGTTTACTTGAGTCTCATTAGGAGACTGGATTCCCCCAGTGTTTCAAGCTGGATTGCATCCGTTTCTCACAGGTATGAACACAGTAATCCCCTGCTGATTGCACCGCTGGCTTGTGGGTGCTTTCTTCTTGGCAAAAGAGACAGTTAAGGTTATTAAACACAGCTGGTAAAGCTAGATATAAACCAGCGTCTGCTATTGTACCATAAATCATGCTGCCCCCAAGACAGTAAAAATTGCATGCCATGGTCTACACCCAGCAAGCCTCTGTTGTTTTCCCTTTTTAATGCAAACCATCCCATTATGAAATACATTGTAGTTTATCATGTACTGATGCTCTTGCATCTATGCCAAGTATGCTGGCATGAAAACCAATGCAACAGGCACACCACAACCTTTAATACTCAGGTTTCTGCAGTTGCTCTGTGAGCTAGATAACCAGTTGAAAACTGATGCAGGCTCTGTTCAGTTTTTGTGACCTTATTTTATTTTTACAAATAACCAGCATTTTAAAATAAACTGATAAAAAACCTGCTCCCTGCTGATACAGTAGTCACATTTGTTATTGCATTGTGTGTTAGGTGGGGGAGAGTGTTCTGTTACTAATGGTTTAAGTCATGACTAATGCCATGTGCCAACAACAGAGATACAGATTCAAATTTAAATAAACTACCCAGACAGTGTTTTACAGGACGTGTTTCTTGTTGGCAATTTGTTGTTCTTGACAGCCTAGGATCCTCAGGCTGTTGTTACGCAGCCACTGGGATTAGAACACACAGAGGCTGATTTTATAAATGTTTCAAAACTGCTATGATGGAAGAGCAGAATTTTAAAATGTGGGATTTTTTTAACGTAATCAGGTATTCTTTTGGAAGTGGTTAATGTGAAAGAAGCCAGATTTGGTGGGGTTTGATTTTATTTTTGGTGCAGCAATCAGTATTAATATTTCAGTATCCAGAATTCTAATGATAGATGCTGGGACAAAGTGAGCTTTGGTGTAATGAGGCACAAAATTATGCTACCAAGCCAGGTTTCTGTGTGAAATTTGAAACGTTTTATTAATCCATGTAAACAAACCTGGTTCATGCAACTATCTCCATTAGTGGGGAGTATTCTCAAAGCACTGAGCACTTTGGACCACTTCCTGGTCGCAAAATCTGTGACTCTGTTGTCAGTTCAAAATAGTTCCGAGAGGTATGTGGATATTTAAGCTAGATCTTACAGACATACAAATGTTCTAATTTAATCAGGCCTGTTTGGTTAAGTCATATTGTCTACATATCTTTCAGAAGTTTTATGACAAATATTATTTTATAGCCATAGTGCTCTTGGAATATTAGTAGGATGAAATTTTCAGATGGAAGCATATCATAATAATTGATATAATTAAAAGAAACAGAAAAGCTTCTGGCTTCACAAGCTAGTCTTCAGCTCTGAAGCAGAGGGAGCAGGATAGATTTCTGCACAAGTAGATGTAGGAACAGTTGTTTTCAGTTCAGTTTAGCTTTGTTACCTTTGTAAAGAGCTGACTAATCACAAAAGTTTGTCCATCTCTTATACCATCTGTATTTATTACACTCTAGTGTAATCTAGTCACCTAGATTATGATTTGGTGTGGTATATGGCAATACACAGAAATAGGCTAAAGATTCTGTGTATTGTGCTGGATGCAATGTGAAGATCTAAAGGCAGCTCCTGATTGAACTGTTTACAGCCGCCAGATAATGTGTTGTTTTTCTTATGCTGCTCCCTACAATCTATCAACTTCTCTTGTCCACTAGAAATGAGAAAGCTAAGGCAAACTGGAAAGTTACAGGAAGAAAAGCTTTTGATGCTAAAAGACTCTTCTACTTCAGGTCTATAAAGCAGTAGATTGTGGGATTGATCTCTTTGAGGTAGACATGCTTACAATGCTCCTTCACAGCATCATTTGATTATTGAGGGCTTTCTTCTTGAATATGCTACAGAAGCATTCAGTATTTCTCACTGGACTTTATCTAATGACAAGGAAGCATGTTTTAAACTTTAAAGGGCTGGGTTTTGTCAGTCTGGCTTTTTTTTTTTTTTAATTAGAGCAATTCTTTATAACAAGATTAGCATATGGAACATGGCTGTTTGAGATGTACTCCACTGGCCTTCACCTTTATCACACCAGTGCTTCAGAAGTTCCCCAGACAGCTTCTCACAAACTCTTTTGTAAAGTATACCCTGTTTCCTTATCTTTCACTGGTAATGCTCTGCAAGTGTCTGTCCACAGACATTCAATTCCAGAACTCCAAATTGAAAACTGTTCTAAATAATACATGATGGACTGGTGCTTTTTTGTCTCCTGTATCAGTTCATGAAGTGAGATTAGGTAAAAGGTGTTTTTATACAAATGGGGTCTCCATTTTTTATCTTTGCATTTATCTAAAATGTCAAAATTGAATTTATCAGACACGACTGCTTTGTGGTAGTGTAACAGAGTTTATCAATCTGGTTATGATTTCATGAAATCCTTTGATACTTTTGATGCTGCTGCTTACTTTAATACCTAATATTGATACAAAGTTTTTTCACTTAGGAGTCAAATGTAGGTAAGACTTGATGTTTTGGAATAATAACATGGCATATATTTGTTTCATGATTATAGCTTTTGTTTACCCATGTGTTTTAAACCATATGCTTATAGAATTAAGTTAATAGTCCAACGTGTCATGGAACTAATACATTGTTAATCTAACTATTGCAAAATACCACAAACTTGTGATATTTACCACCCTATTCCAGTCCTTTTTTATAAAGAAGCTGTACACTCCAGTTGGTAGGGAAAAAAACCCAACCAACCAAACAAACAAAAAACCCCAACAAACTGATCTTATTTGGATGGTATAAGTGAAATATATTGCTCTGGGATGCAAACTCTACCAGTATTTTAGAAGTTACACTCTTATGTTAATTTGCCCTAGCAAATCATTAGAATAATGATTTTTTTATAATTACTGAAAATGGTTTTTATCATTGCTGCAGAAATACTCTTTTGAGGCTATCTGTCTCAAAAGAATCAGGATTAGAATGTTTTCTTAAAATATTTTCTTTTTATTCAGTATTTTTATTTCTGCCCATACAAAGGTTCAGGACAGAATTAGTCACCGCTTTAATTATTGTTTCCTTTTTATACTGATGAACTCATTTCACACCACCCCCTGCTTCTGAACCCTTACCAAAACCTGTGTTTTGTAAGGCATATCCCTAGCTGTTGTAAAGTGGTGGCGTTGCACTGACTTATAACAAGTGGGGTTCTTGTCCTCTCATTTTAGAGATCTTGGATAATTCTTACACAGGCTTTCATCAGTAATCATGTTTCTAAGACTCTAATCCTGTTCCCCTGGAAAAAAATGGCAAAAGTCCAGTTAAATTCTGTTAAGTCAAGAATAAGGTCACAGCTCAGAATTGGGTGACAAGAATCCACTGGTTCTTTGTGTCACAATTCCCCTAATGTGATGTCTTGCACACAGTCATTTCTGAAAAGATGCACTAAAAAAGTGCAAGTTATTGTTTTCATAGTTATTACTTCAAATTTGATCTGTCCCAAAACTTGTTTGGAAGACCCTTAAATGAAAAGGGATTTCCTGTGTCTGTCAGTGTTGGATTTTGGTAAAAGTTTCTTGCTGTAATTTGGCAGCAAGCCTAACCTCGGTGACCATGGGCCACATCCCACATGGCTCCGCTTTTGGGCAGCCCTTGTGAAGCCGAGGGAACAGCTGGCCTTTGGGAGAGAGCATTTCAGTATGCGCTGAGTTCAGAATTAACTTCCAATAAACCCAGCTTGTAAGGGATCTATTCTTAGCTTTGGTGGAGTGTGAAAGGTTGAGCTCTTCCTAAGCCAGAATTAACCACTAAAAATCTCTATTATGGAATGGAGCAGGTGTTTTTAAAGGAAGGCATGAACAAAAAAGCAAATTCCACACCACGAAACAAGTACCCCAGCTATGTGTAATTCTGCAGCCTTCAATCTTCTGACCCCTGGAAACTTGGATGTAAATATCTATGGTGCTGGAATCGTTGTGATGAAGTATGATTTATCCCTTAGACCTAGAAGGGAGCAATTCATTACCTAACCGTGATTTAATTCATTACTATCATTAGAGCAGAGGATATTATGCTTATTAGATCTCACAGAAGCAATGACGGTCCTCACTTTTTTTCCCCATACAGTAAGAGTGGTGAGCCTGTTGAAGTATTATTCTTTATCTTGGTACACAGTATCTAACTCCTGCTGCTGCATATCTTTCTGTAGCTTTTAGTGATGAATGGAGGATTGCTGTGCAACATGCAGACCCGTGCTTTTTCTCACACACGGTTTTGAAAACCTTGTGCTCTCATAAATTTTGTTTTCTCTGGAAACATTCTCTGGTCATTCAGTTATATGGCCTAACAATAATAATATAAGATAAAGCCAAAATTAGCTTAGCTTCCACATGGAGCTACCTGAAATACTTATTGTCTTTGAGTCTCAATGCAGAGGGCATGCTGAGCCCTAGCTGGAATAGTCACGTTAATTAATTGCTCATAACAGAGGAGTATATTAGTCAATAAACATCTTTTGTGGGTAATTGAACTGTAAAATGAAGTTGAAGAACTTAATAATACCTAAAGATAGGAATATTTGTGAATATATTGCAAATCATTGTGTTTGTTTCTTACTGGATGACAAAAAAAAGGGGATGTTCTGTGTACCACAAGTTAAAAATAATGGGGAAAAAGCTCATTTTCTGTTGCTCTGGAGCACTTGCTGCTTACTCAGTTGTTCCACTGCTAAGAATTAGGTTGGTGTCCAAAAGCCTTTATACTTAAGAAAAGAAAACAATCCCTCAACACCCCCCACCCCCCCCTCAAAAAAAAAAAGACCAACAAAAAAAACCCCCAAACTACCAACAACTTCCCCACATCTAGAAAGGGAAACAGGAAAGTTTCTCTGAATTTCTTAAACATGTTTTCTTAATGCTCTGGGATTATTTCAAGCAGATACAGCTTAACCCTCAAAACTGTACAACAAAAGCAATGTTATCTATTTGTAGACTTCAGAGTTAACCAGATATGAATTTATTTGAAGCGTTTAAACAAATCCAACAGACAGGAGGCTGAGAAAAAAATCTTTTTTCCATACATATCAAACTGCTTGTGTTAAAAGCTCTGCTATAATACCTACATTTAATGCAATATTCAGGAAGAAGGCATAATCTGTAACAGATTAAAAAAACAAATAAACAAACACCAAAAAAATCCAACAACAAAAACCCAACACAACGGCTTTATGGTAATTTATTTTCCTGCAGGTAGTACCTTACTGTTTAGATGTGATTCTGAGAAAATTTATGAATTCATGTAAGGAAAAAAATGTTTTATTTTCCCCCATCATTAGGCTCTCCTCTAAGAATGCCTTATTATAACTTTGGCAGCACAGCAGGATTTATAATATTGAATACATTGTGTCAGCTCTCTTGTTTGCAGGAGGATAAAGTTCCATTATTCAGAGCTTTGCTTCAAATCCTTCCATTGTCGTACAATTAAACACAGTCCTTTCTTAGTACTAAACCTCATACTTCAAGAAAATAAGCTTTCAAGATGAAGTATATAGAGTTTATGTATTACAGGTAATATACTGAGCTCATACTATGCAACACACCAAGCCTACGAGAATAGCATGTGGTTGAGGAGTCAAGGTTGGGCACAAATTCTGCTCATTTGGGCCCTTCATTCTTTGCCTTGGCTGAAGACTGTGCTCAGGTTGCAGAAAGCACGTTGACTGTCTGGATTGGAAGGATTTTTTTTTTCCTCTTTCTGTATTTAATCACCACATTAAATACATAACATGAGCCAGATTCTACGATGTAAGTAAGTCATAGTGAGGTGAATTATGCCAGTGTACTCAAGCTATTTACTTGGGCCTTGTGGAAATATAGGGCTGATTTTGAGGGGATACAGAGGACTTACAGGTCTTAGTGTTTTCTATTTTTCTCTTTTCCTTATTGAGGGCACAAATAAACATGGGATATGCCTGTTGGGCTTTTGAGTACAGTCATGTGTCCCAGGATGCCTGCAAGGATTTGGGTAGTATATGAAGGAGATATGGGATTATTATTTATATTGTTTTAAATCAGGATTAGTCACCTCAAAGGCAAAATCTGTGTATTCACTGAAGTTTCTGCTTTGGTCCAATTTGTTGGTGGTTTCTTTTTTTGGGGTGTGTTGTGGTTTTTGTTGTTGTTTTTTTTCATCATCAGATTAAGCAAGAGGATGAATCTCAAACAGGAATGGTCCATGTCTCACCCAGAGCTGGAACATTTGTTTTTCCTTGTTCTCAGTCACTCAAATTCAACTCAGACTGAAATCTGAGTTCCGTTTTTGATCTTAAAAATTATTCTCTTTGGATAATGGGTAGTCTATGTGGATGATGTTTTCTTGTCCATGTGGAATTTGCAATCTTAATAGTGTTTTTGTTTGTTTGTGGGTTTTTTTTTTTTTAAGTGGACCTATGACTTGGTCCTGTGACATCCAGAGCACCAAATTTCTGTAAAATTCAGAGAATTTGAATTTTTGTAAATATGTTTTTTTAATACTTTTTTTTCCCCTCTGAGCTTCAGGAGCTCTTTAATCATACTTTATTTCTTCTGATGATTTGAAAATAAACCAGTTCTGAAATATTTCAGAAATTAGAAAAAGTATAAATGTTTCATCTGACAAATTCTTTGCCTAACGTAAGTCCCAGAACTCAGGCCTAAAGGCCATCTGTCACCATACATAGCTAAAAACAAGTTTGGAAATAAGTGGATATTCACAGCACCATAATGAAGTTTTGGAGTGCAGTGGGAACACAGCAGTTTTCTAGTGTTATTTATTGTATTAGCATTGCTCATGTTCAGTTCATATAAGCTTTTTCTTTTGTAGTAACTTAAAATATACCTTAGATATTGTATCAAGTGATACAAATGAACACTGGAAAATTTACTTCATACTATTTAATATTGCCATGATTTCATAACGTAAATTCCACTCATAGTTTAGAATTATGAAGAAACATGTTGGTTTTCTTGAAGGCAGGTATTCGGTGAACTCTTTTTGTTGTTGCTTTTCTTCCACTAATGTACTTGCTGCAAGGGAATTAGCACAATTGGAGGGTTTACAGGTTGCTAGTACAGTAATAAAACAGATGTTCATACGGATTTCAAAAAGTCTCCAAATTAGACTTTCTCCATACTTGATCCCTAATGTTACAGCTCTGCTACCTTGGAGTTTGCACTCATATACAGCCAAAACGCCACTGCAGTTACACGCTTCCGCCCTAAAGCTTTCTAACAAGTTAAGTCTGTTGTTAACTAGCTTAGTGCATTATTTATAACCAGAACATCAGTTAACATAAAGACTCCATTATGCTGTGCCCTCCCTGGAAGAGTTTTCAGCCCAATTACAAAGTCAAGTGGTTTTTGCAAACAAGGAAAAAGCCATAGGGCAGCTCTGTGCATGCCCAGTTGGTTCCGAGTCAGTCATCTGTTGGCCACCACAGAGTTTTCCCCTGCATTCTCTGTGCACAAATTTCTGTTAATCAAAGAGGAGTAGATTTGTTTGTGAAAGGAAGGAGATGAGGGTGCGACCCTCCCTTTTTTCCCCCCTTACTGCTGCTGATTCTTCTATGAAAGACCCTAAATAATTCCCATATCTTTCTGAAAGCTGCCCTTTTCATCTGTTTGTACAGTTATCAGATCCCACCTTTTGTTTTCTTAGCCAAGCTTGATATGTTTGGCTCTCAATCATTACCTTAGGTCAATATTTCTAGCCCCTTGATTATTTGTATTTCTCTTCAGTGACTTGTCAATATTTTTGTGCAGGGGAATGCAATATTCCAGATGCCATTGCGTCAGAGCTATAAAAAGCATGATTGCTGTCTTCCTGCGTCATACTGCTGTAACTATGGCCCAAATACGTATAATCTCTCCCTTTGCCATGTCGTGTTGTGTGTTTTGCCCCATGTTGGTTGAATTCAGGACACTATTCCCTGTGCCCCTGAACACACTGAGCAGTTGTATTATGAGCATATTTTATTTGTATTTATTGTTTATGGTTACAAGTGATGCCTAAACAGGATTCTTCAGAAATCAAAGCGAAGACCTAGCCCAAATTCTGCTTGGAATAATGGAAGACATTCCCTTTGACTTCATGGATTTTTCAGTCAGGTCCTTACTGTAACATTTCAGATACTATTGTCAAGTAATTGTTCTGTAAATTGTTGTCTTTCTTTTGGTAGCAATTGCTTTTTCATCTTGGATTGAGATGCATATTTTGGGTCTTACATGTTAAACTTTCAAAAACGACATGTACAGAAGTTACATCTATTTTTGACTTTTATTTGTGTTATTGAATATAATATAGTCAGAAAAATAAATTTACACTTTATCCTTGGGGAAGAAGTATTTCTAGACAAAAGAAATCATTATTTTAGGGCTCTTCAAAGATCAAAGACACAGAAAACTTTGAGGAAGAGTGAAGGCAATTTTTTTTTATCAAAATGTAGATTTTATTTTGAAAGATGGGTGTCAGCTGGGATAGAGTTAGATTTCTTCCTAGTGCTGTCTTTTGGATTTAGTGTGAGAAGAATGTTGAAAACACACTGACGTTTTTAATTGTTGCTAAGTAATTTACTAGTCAAGGACTTTTCAGCTTCCCATGCTCTGCCAGGTGCACAAGAAGCTGGGACGGAGCATAGCCAGGACAGTTGACCCAACTGGCCACGGGGTATTCCATACCATATGATGTCATGCTCAGTATATAAATAAGAGGCATGGTCCAGGAAGTAGTGATCGCTGTTTGGGCATTCCTTGGCGAGTGGTGAGCAACTGCATTGTGCATCACTCATTTTGTATATTTTGTCATTATTATTTATTTTTTTTTCTCTTCCTTTTCTGTTCTATTAAACTGTCTTTATCTCAATCCACAAATTTGACTTTTTTTTTTTTCTCTCTCTCCCCATCCCACTATGGGAGGGATGAGGGGGAGAGTGAGCAAGCGGCTGTGTGGTGTTTGGCTGCTTGCCCAGTTAAACCACAATGGGAGAGAGAAAAATAATTTCTAAAAGGTGATCTTAGGATATATCATTAAGAGAAAGTTTGTTAGTGACCTCCACACATAGGATTTGTATTATTTTGACTTGTGTCAAATGTTCATTTGATACAGCATTCACCCATTTTTTCCAGTCTGTCTTGAAATAATTTGGTAGCCAACTGTAGTGATCCTAAAGAATGCAAGATTTTAATTAAAGCAGTATATAATGATGACCTAGTTAATACTGTTTATTGTTGTGAATAAAAGATGAAATCCGCTAGAAAATTGCAAAGTAGGGTTTGTAATTGAATAAGTAAAACTGAGTAATCATCATGTGCCAGAAGTACTACTTCTAAAATAAGATAAAACATAATATTGTTTGGAAAGTCAACTAACAATGATAGTATGCACAACACGCCAAACTAAGCATAAATTTACCCTGCTTTCATAAATGTAAAAGATTAGGACAATAAAATTGGAAGGCTGGATACTTGGCTTGGAATGAGTGTTTAATCCATCATTCAATTTACCCAAATAACCAAGCTAATGAGTAGTCCTTTTTAGATTCTATGAGGACCCATGCATTTAATGTTAAATATGTGCTTGAGTGCCTCACTTGATGTTAAATATTTAAGGCATGGATAGATTCTTTGACTTCAGAAGAAATATTAGTGTACTTATATAATACATGGATTTGAGCATTCTCTTAAATTGGGCAAATAATTCTTGATAGTCTCTGAGAGGATCAGGTCCAAATCTAGCACTTTGCTTGCTAAATGTCATTTTTGTGAGTAGAGCAGAATACTTCAATGAGTGTAAGACATATTCCTCATTGCTTTCTGGACAGGTTTATATTCTAACAACTTTTTAGTTGCACCGATAGAGCTAGTTCACTTTATGCTGGAGGACAATTTGGTTAAAATGCTTTGTTATCATTTTTCCTGGCTCTGTTTATGAGGAATTTTCTAATGAAAAAGAGGGCTTTTTGTTTTCTAATTTATTAAATGATTATTTGATGATTACACTTGTTACATATGCAGAAATAAGGTGCAATAGTTTAGTATTTACTTGCAGTATTCTCTGACAGTAAGAGAATACTGAACAAATTGGCTATTATGAGGGGACCATGCTCTGATAGAGGAAATTGGCTTTTTACTTTAGGATGAGATGTTCTTTTGCCTTTTTTTCTTTCCTTTTTTTTTTTATTATGCAAATCTGGTAGGTTTAAAATTGCATAGTCTTTTCCCAAGGGAAGGGTAGTATCATTTGTACTTTTTCCCCATGTCTCCTCATCAACACCACCTCCAAACCAGGTGGCTTTTGGTCCTTATGCTCAGCTCTGGAAATTGGTTTTGTTATACACAGCACAGAAGGAATGAGAGGGGGCATCTAGCTACCAGTGTCACTTGTACATCACCCTAGTGGCAAGAACACTTCCTGGATATAATTTGGTTTGGTGCTATACTTGTCCTCAATAAATAAAGTAATTTTAGGGTGACTAAGGAGGCACGTTTTGCATCATATACACCATGTATGTGCAGGAGATATTCAGCTCATCTTAAATTGTGTTATCCTTTATCTATTTAGCTAGCAAAGGATCATGGTTTTAGTGGAAGGGTTTAAGAACAACATTATGTTTTCACTTAACTGTGTATGCATTTGCGTTTCTGGGGCTTCTGTTCAGACAATCAATGCTTATTATTTACATGACAATGACGTAGAGATACCCAAGCAAAGACCACACTTTGTTTATGTTCCAAATAAAAGTAGAAGCAGATTTGATCCCTTCCCAGATTAATTTAATGTCAAGTCCCCACTCACCAATTGCTGGGACTTTTTGTCAATATGTTTTAAATTTGCATGTGGGTAAATATCTTGTTAAAGTGGTCTAGATGCTGGATATAACAAAGTTGTGGTAATAGACTGACAAAATAAAATAAAATAGCAAAACTATGAATCTTGTTAATTGCATGTTTCCTTTTGATTTTTAATTCTCTGATTCAGAAACTTAGAAAAATCTGTTATCTCAATAGACATCTAAATCATCTCTTTGAATCAGAACATAAAAGAAGCAGGGATATGCTGCTGTTGAATACTTTTAAAATAACATTATATTGACTAGTTATTTTAAATTAAAATCTATTTTTGTAACCGAGAGATGAGATTATGTAAAGCTGATAACCTTGTTCAAGGGTGAAATTTAACATTAAAATAAGAAATAGAGATGTGAAATCTCCCAATGGTGAATCAATAATCAATCAGTAACACTCCCTAATTAAGTGTCAATCAGTTCTAATCATTGTATAATATACTGTAAAACTGTTTAGCCTAGAAAAGACTCCACTATCGCTTTCAAACTGTGACTTGTAATATCATGGAATGCATTTAAGAAATGTCTTAAAAGGCTACTGGAGCAGTTTTGAGTTTTTTCTTGAGAAGTAGAAAATTAATTCTAATATTTTCTAATAT
>VZTQ01004234.1:75898-118177 GCA_013400755.1 Pelecanoides urinatrix | reverse complement strand
CCCCCCCTTCAAAATAAACCAGAACAATACATTGCACTAAGTAATACCAAAGCAATATTCTCCCTCTATACAGAATGTTCTACTATTATGTTTATGTTACTAGTTATGGGAGATACAGCAAAAAACTAGTAACACAAAATTGGAGCTACATAAGCCAACAGTTTTGTGAGGTTTTCAGTATTTGAGATGCATTTTAACATCTGCCAGATAGGAGACAGTGATTGAAAGCACCTTGTGAGCTGATGTTTGCTTTGCTGCTTATTAATTCTCAGAATCACAAATTAATAGTTCCAAGATGAGGGAGCTCTCTTGGGAAATTCAGCTGGGACAATTGGATGAAAAAGGAACAAGTACTGGTTGAGGCTCCATTTACTAGAGATGAATGCCTGAAGATACTGCTTTACTTTCAGAAAACAGTATTTACTACAATCTCAGGACAAAGCTGTTCTTAGGTGTATTGGCAGGAAATCAGTTTGAATACGGCCTTACTGATAACACACATAAGGTCTATACAGTTTCCTTTAAGCCTTATATGAAATACTTTGGGGTCTTCAAAGTATTGTTTGTATCACACAACTGTCCAGTGCTAAAAAGCAGCTCAACAACTGGCTGTTATGGCTGCTATAAAATATAGTCTTAACATTGCATTCAGTATCCTCTTGTGTATCTTTGTATATGTATTTTAATTCTGCTTTAATCATGGAGCCTTAGAGAGGAATTTTTAGTCTAATCAACTCTCTATACTTGTATAGTCTGATTAATGCCTACCAGGGCACGTAGTTTGTGTTATAGTGAAGATCTTCATGCTCTGGCCTCAGTTGTGGTGTTTTTAGTGTTCCCTATCTAGTGATAAAAGGGCCAACTGCTGAACAGCTGCATTAACCGTTGTTCTTCATTAATGCTGCTTCAGCTTGCTGTGATGGAGTTGCAGCAAGCTGCTGCTGTGTCTGGGTCTTCCTTCAGGGTTGCAGGAAGGTCTGGAAGCTGTGATGGACTCTCAGCTATGGAGAGGCCATGTTAGATATAGGTTATGGATGCTGAAGATACAACATTACTATAGGCAACAATTTTCCTAACATGTTCTTGATTGGATTGTAGTAATGTGTTCCTCTTGTGTATCTTTTGATGTTGTAACCACTTCCACATGTTTGTTTTCTTCTGCATTTATGCAGATTCGTGAAAGTCCTGTTTGGTTGCACAAAGCATTAAAGAAATTGAAGTTCTTGATGAAATCTGTAATTCGACAAACTGGCCAGTAGTGGTGAAATCTAGCACTCTGTTTCATGCTGGCTGTCAGAAGGGGTTTATCTGGTGAAAGCAGTAGTCATTCCACTTGTCCCATCAGCAGGTGTCCTCTTGCCCAGCTTCCGTTACCCCTATAGAGCTTCAAAGAACATGACCCCACACTACTCCGCTCCCAGCCTGCGTGTTGTCCAGTTCCCTGCTACCTTTGCCAAGGAACTTTCTGACTTGGGATAACACGAGTCCCCAAAGAATGGTAGTGAGAGTAAAGTAAGAGCTGCTGCTTGGGGAATGCTCCTCGATGAAAGGTTAGCAAGGATATTTCATAGTTTCCTTGGAAGCTATACCTGATGTATAGCTCTTTTTGCTGGAAGGTACAGGCAAAGGCCATGGTAACATGAAAGCGTTTTGAAAGTATGACCAAAAAACAAGCACAGCCTTTGAAGCTTTTGTATTGCTTTTGCTTTCTTTGTTTCAAACCTGTATGGTTAAATGGTGCAGCTGCTATGTAAAATTTATGGGAAAAGTATAATATCAGGCATCATCGAATCCATGCTCATAGACTGCTTTTTAAGGAAATCACTGTCAACTGCAACACTTGCATCGATGTGTAGATCAGGGGCTAGTCAGGCTTGAAGCAAGAGGTAAGAATGTTTCCTGGCATTTAACATATCTTTTGTAATTTGATTCCTAACCTAACTGTGGATGTAAAAATCATTTCTTCACTGAAAAAGCTATTACTCTAGGCTGTTTTTACTATGTCCATTATTTAGGACCTTATAGGGTGAGCAGGGCAGAGAACATGATTAATGGACATTTGTGAATCATTTTGTCGTCCTCTTGGAGGGTGGGTCTGTACAGAATTTCTTGTACCTATATTTTGCCTTCAGTTTTGAAAGGTCCTCAAGTATCTGGCAAATGTATAAGCAATTACCAGGATTTCAAAGATTAACTGCCTTGATACACTGTCTTGTAGAAGAAATACTTTGCCTCAGCAAGTGTTGTATTTCAGGCATATCCTGGTTTAAATTTAAATATCTTTGAAACATTGAGCCAGCTGTATTTTGTATAATACAAATGTGGGAGGCTTTAAAGACTGGCCACTGGAGCAATCTCATTTTAATAGAATACCTTCAATTTTCTTCCTGCTTAGCACTGTCTGGTTTTGGATTGCAGCCCTGGGAACTGTACTTAGCAAAATACTGAATGGGATAATGGCTGCATTCAAGTACTACCATATCAATTCCAGCAATTTTATTTTTTTTTTTTTGAGGTAGAGGATGGGATTTGTTTGGGGTTCTCAAGCTTTTCAAGTCATTTACGTGCTAACTTTTGCAGATTTTTTTCCTGTTTTGTGGACTAGGTTGCAGAGTTGATGCTGTACCTCAAAGTAGCTCTGCTACCTGTGTAACTATTCTTATGGAATCTAGTCCTGTACTTCTAAATTCTTGTTATTGGAGATCTTTCTTCAGAAGATTACAGATGCTATAGTTATGCCTAATTTCAGCTGAAGCTGTTGGACCTCTATATGAAAGAGGAAGAGTCTTTTTCTTTTAAATTACTTGCATTTTTTTCTTTTAATTTGGTTCTACTCCAGAGATTTTATAGACATGAATGGCAGGTGCTTACACTTTCTGAGCCAGAATCTAAGGGGCTTTAATGAGTTTGTTCAGAACAGCTGTTCTGGAATCCAAATGAAAGATGGTTCAAGTCTGAGAAGTACCTCAAAACTTTGTCCTTGGCACTGCCTGGTAGCCAAGAGTAGAGGACCATCATAATAATAGATGCAGCTCCTTAAAACACTAATTGTTCTGCTCCTTAACACCAAGATTTACTGTAAATGGTGTTTTTTTCCCTTTTGGACTCTTGCATGTTTATAAATATGCTTTCTAATTTATTTATATTAAAGTTGTTCTTGAAATAAAAAACAAAACAAAAACGACAGAAAAAAAAACACCCCCCCCTCAAAAATCCAAAGTATTTTGAAAGGAAATCTACCTTGGAATTAAGTAGAATTGTTTGCATTAACATAAAGGTTTCTTAAATATGAGGTAAAAGTTGAGAAGATATGCCTTCATGAACAGAATATACCCTTGTATCGTTCTTTAGACTGAGTTAGAGAAATAGGATAAGATTTTATAATACTGTAAACCTTGTGGTGGATCATATAAGCAGACCAGCCTTTTTTTTGTTACAGAGTTTCTTGCACCGAGAAAATGACCTACTTTTTTAATATTGAGAGGTAAAATAATTCTAAGGCTTGAAAAAAGGAAAAGTCTGGGCAGATAGAGTCACTTTTGCTTGATAAAATCAGGCATTCATGGAGAGAAACAGTGATGGAAATCAGAGGGGGGTGTTTTGTTGGTTTTTTTTGTTTGTGGTTTTTTTTTTTGTTTCGTGTTTTATCTCACATAAGTATAAAGACCTTAAGTTAATGGAAAATGTTAGGTAGGAAGTTGGGGGGAGTACAGTTCCTCCAGCTGTTCTCTTGCTGTTGCACCTCTGTCTCCAGGCTGAATCAACAACACCCACCATATTCTTGTTTTCAGTCCTTTTGTTAAGATGGTTCAAGTGTGTTGTCCCATAGACTTAACAAACAAACAAAACCCCACTCTCTTCTATTTCTTGTGTTTCACTCCATATATTTACTGTGAATTGTGAGGGCTTTGGTAGAAGGCAGTAGCATTATAAGCTAATATATATGACAGGGGGGTGGGAGAGGAATCTTTTAAATGTGTGTCTTTCTGCCTGTTTCACAAAAGAAGTATGTCTTAAATTGTGTGTGATAAAGACTAACCTGGTCANTTTTTTTTTGAGGTAGAGGATGGGATTTGTTTGGGGTTCTCAAGCTTTTCAAGTCATTTACGTGCTAACTTTTGCAGATTTTTTTCCTGTTTTGTGGACTAGGTTGCAGAGTTGATGCTGTACCTCAAAGTAGCTCTGCTACCTGTGTAACTATTCTTATGGAATCTAGTCCTGTACTTCTAAATTCTTGTTATTGGAGATCTTTCTTCAGAAGATTACAGATGCTATAGTTATGCCTAATTTCAGCTGAAGCTGTTGGACCTCTATATGAAAGAGGAAGAGTCTTTTTCTTTTAAATTACTTGCATTTTTTTCTTTTAATTTGGTTCTACTCCAGAGATTTTATAGACATGAATGGCAGGTGCTTACACTTTCTGAGCCAGAATCTAAGGGGCTTTAATGAGTTTGTTCAGAACAGCTGTTCTGGAATCCAAATGAAAGATGGTTCAAGTCTGAGAAGTACCTCAAAACTTTGTCCTTGGCACTGCCTGGTAGCCAAGAGTAGAGGACCATCATAATAATAGATGCAGCTCCTTAAAACACTAATTGTTCTGCTCCTTAACACCAAGATTTACTGTAAATGGTGCTTTTTTCCCTTTTGGACTCTTGCATGTTTATAAATATGCTTTCTAATTTATTTATATTAAAGTTGTTCTTGAAATAAAAAACAAAACAAAACAAAAACGACAGGAAAAAAAACACCCCCCCCTCAAAAATCCAAAGTATTTTGAAAGGAAATCTACCTTGGAATTAAGTAGAATTGTTTGCATTAACATAAAGGTTTCTTAAATATGAGGTAAAAGTTGAGAAGATATGCCTTCATGAACAGAATATACCCTTGTATCGTTCTTTAGACTGAGTTAGAGAAATAGGATAAGATTTTATAATACTGTAAACCTTGTGGTGGATCATATAAGCAGACCAGCCTTTTTTTTGTTACAGAGTTTCTTGCACTGAGAAAATGACCTACTTTTTTAATATTGAGAGGTAAAATAATTCTAAGGCTTGAAAAAAGGAAAAGTCTGGGCAGATAGAGTCAATTTTGCTTGATAAAATCAGGCATTCATGGAGAGAAACAGTGATGGAAATCAGAGGGGGGTGTTTTGTTGGTTTTTTTTGTTTGTGGTTTTTTTTTTTTGTTTCGTGTTTTATCTCACATAAGTATAAAGACCTTAAGTTAATGGAAAATGTTAGGTAGGAAGTTGGGGGGAGTACAGTTCCTCCAGCTGTTCTCTTGCTGTTGCACCTCTGTCTCCAGGCTGAATCAACAACACCCACCATATTCTTGTTTTCAGTCCTTTTGTTAAGATGGTTCAAGTGTGTTGTCCCATAGACTTAACAAACAAACAAAACCCCACTCTCTTCTATTTCTTGTGTTTCACTCCATATATTTACTGTGAATTGTGAGGGCTTTGGTAGAAGGCAGTAGCATTATAAGCTAATATATATGACAGGGGGGTGGGAGAGGAATCTTTTAAATGTGTGTCTTTCTGCCTGTTTCACAAAAGAAGTATGTCTTAAATTGTGTGTGATAAAGACTAACCTGGTCAAAGCTGACAGTTAGATTTTCAGAGAGAAAACCATGTTACAGAACCCCTTCAAGACGCACAGTTAGAGGCTCTCTCACCTCTTCTGGTTCAGGTCTAGTGAAATACTGACTCTTGTCAAACTTTTAGGGGACTCACCCAAGTATGAGATAGCCTTACACTAATGCGTCAACAGAAAAAGTTAAAAAGCTGCTGAGCAAAAGTTTGTTTGGCCAGGTGTATATAGCAGATGAAAGCATAGGATAGTGAAAAGTCTTTGATCCGCACATGCAGGTACAACTAGGTGTTTGTGTGCAGAAATGAATATACCAGGAACTGGCAAATGAAATCAGGTAAATTATGTCATCCTACAGTTGATTGAGATTTTGGTCTCTTCCTGCACACATATGCTGATTACTGTACTAAAGGGATATGCTTCTGTTAGTGAATCCAATGTGGAGCCGGATAACAAAGCCAATGGGAGGAGTCCAGCTGATGAAATGGCACAGAAACAGGCCATTATATGTTTATAGTTCTCTTTCAAAGGTGTGTTAGTCACCAAGGCTACTGTTTTCTAAAACTAATAAGCAGCTTTTCCCTACTAAAAAATGCACAAAACAGTACATTTGTGATCTTCCTTCTACTCCCTCCTTTTGTTTGGCAGTATCTTATAGTCAATACACTTTAAACTTAAATATCTACAGCAAAAATAATAATATTAATAAAGGGACCCATTAGTAGTTACATGCTTATTTATAGACATTTTGTACTATTTTTTGCAGAAGAACATTGACATTTTATGCTTTTCTGTAGCAATATATTTTATGGAATAATTGTGTGGGGCAGAATGAAATTAACGGTTCAAATATTTGACTTTGTTTTCTTGCTCTACTTTATAATGCACGGCCTTGCGTTCTTTCCCATCAAGAATTCCTAAAAGACAGAATTATTCTTCCTCCAAGATTATAAAAGTCAGATGGGGGGGATTTATTTTCCTAGTTGTACCATTTTGTAGGCTAGAGGAAGAGAGGAGCTGAGAATCCTAACCTTCATGTCCTTGATGTTAAGAGAAAGATTTGCCTTACAAAGGACAGGAGGATTTGACCCTAAGGTTATTTCTCAAGGGATAAAAGCTTATTTTATTTCCTATTCTTTCTCCTAATAGCTGCTATTACTTCAAAACTATCCTGCTATTTTGTAGTCTATAAAAAAAGGCCCCTTTTCTGCAAGTTGTGTAAATTGAAGCTTGCAGGGAAATAGAAGTTCTTAAAACCCTCTGTTCCCACACTGTGGTCATGATTCACCCAAATACATGCAAATAAGAGCCAGAGGCAGCCCCTCGATATGGGGGGAGAGCCTTGAAACCATTGCCACACTTAGTAAAGGTTTTTAATTTTTTTTTTTTCCCCATTATGTTTGCAAAGTGGCTGAGTTAATAAAACAATGAGATGATATAGGATGTTGTGACAGCTAGAGGGCCCCTCCTGTTTTCATCTCTGGCCAACTCCTGTCTTTGTGGATGTGGTGCAGTGCTATGCATGTATTTTCAGATATTTCTGTCCCTTGCTGGAGCTGTCCAAGCCTGAGGGAGAAGCTAACGGTCCCACTAGGTGAACTGTTTGCTGCTAAAGTTGGAAATAGAAACAGGAGTGTGAAGTGTGAATATGCATTAAGACTTAAGGGAATTAAAGCTTGAGAGACCATGCCAAAAACTGTTTAGGGCCTGTAGCTGGCTATTGGTACTGCAGAGGGTTTGTGCAGTGCTCAAGCCTGATATTATGATTCATTATCAGCTTCTGGTCTTATTCCTTTGACTTAGCTTCTGTTTTCATAATCCTTAAGTTTCTGTCTTCTTCCTGTTTTGCCTAAATTGACTCCCAAAGTTCTGTTTTATTCTCCTGTGTCTTTAAACTGTTATTCACAGTGTAAAAGGAATAGAAGGAAAGCTATAATGTCTTTTTAGACATTTTTAAAAACTCTGTGTTGAATAATTTATTGTTCACTTGTGATAATACTTTAAGGGAAAAGTGGCCTTGGTGTTACTCAGAAATTTCACACATGTGACCTTGATAGTAGCAGAATCAGTGAAATGATGCTATAACATGTATGATGTGTTGTTAACACATAAAATGTCTTGTTTCTGAACTTGTACTTTTTTTCTTAGTTTGTAATGAACTCGGGATATAGTATGCAGTGTGCCCTGTGCCTCACTGGATAAGAATTATGCCTCAAAAGTCTCCTTTGTTTTCCATTCATTGGTATGTGCCAAGACATCCCTCCCCTTTACACAAAATTTTCCATCAGAATAAAAACAAGCATGGCAGACGGCAGTTACCGAGGCAGCCTTCAGTAGCCTTCCTTTAATGTCTCAGAGGGCTGGAGGAGTGGAAGAGCCTGTGAATTCACTTTCAACCATTCCTTGAAGGATGATCAGTGGAAAAGCTTGCTGAGCAGGCTGATCCGTTTTTGTAAGTATAGAAGTGCTGCTGCCTCAGTCCCACTGGAGGTATTTTGATGAGAGCTTTCCTTTTCTCTCCTTCTTTGCAAGGATTGCCTCTTTTCTGGAAGAATGATGCTGTGGATGGGTGACTTGCTGACTGTATGGAGCATTAGGAGTGTTTTGTTGAATGCTCCATGACAAATAAATCTCTCGCACTTTTCAGCACAGCTATTGAGATACTTAGCTCTATTCCATGTGTGGCAAGCTGGTTTTGAATTCTGCTGTAATAACGCACACTTCTGCTGCTGAGACCAAAGTCATGTTGCTTTTGGGGAATATTTTCTGCAGGCACCAACCAAGATTCTTTGGTCAGCTTACTGGGTATTGGGAACACTTGACAAAGCAAGTATTAGCTGATAAAACCTAGACTATCAGCGAATAATGGTCAGCAAGGAAAGAAAGGTGTTAAACAAAGATGGACTATAATGTGCTGCTCACAATAATACAGAAAGGAGACTTTATCAAATGCAGGTTCAGGTTAACAACACTGTGTTGAAAACAGCTGTCAAATTTATAGAAAATATAGTCATGAAGCTATCATTTACGCTTTCTTAATGCATAACTTACAGAAAAGCTCACAATGGAAGAGCACAATAACTAATTGACAGCTCAGAGGTTGGGATTTTTTGTTTTGCTTCAGCTTTGCAGAATCTGTGATACAAGTCTGTAAGTGTTCGCTTTTTGTTTTGTGATCTGAAATAGAAATTAACACAAATATTTGTTTAGTTATCATTAATTAGGTGGATTTGTATTAACCTTTTTACCTGGTCCTTAACATCCGAATTGGGTCTGTTTCCTAGGTTTTAATGACACCTGATCAATTGTTGAAAATGTTACATAAATGTAGAGTGGTGTGTTTTTAACTCCCCAAATTAACACTTACAGCAGCGTTCTTGGAAAATAAATATCTTTCAACCTTATCTGAAGTCCTAGTTGCTTGCGTGCAACACTACCATTAAACTAGGGAAGAGAAAAGAAGGTCTCTTTTTGTTAAAAACAAGAAGATCGAGGTTTTCAGAACTTCACATACTCCCAAGTGCATGCAATTCTCAAAAGTACACAAGTAATTAGAGTAAGTAAATACATGGATGATCTATTAGGTACGCAAATATACATCTGTACCTGTGACTGAGGGGAGTGCATGCATAACTGCTTCAGTATTACTTAAATATATTAAGATTTTACACAAGATATTTTCATTTGGCTCAAGTTTTTCCAGTCGGTGCCAGAGGAAATGTGGAGGACGTATGTATTTTGTAAAAGTGTTCTCACTGGGGAAAGATAGCTATTACTTTTTGCAATTGGTAATCAGGGCGCATAACGTGTCTCACATTTATGCATTCAGACACTGGTCACTGGGTTAGAGTCATGGAGAACTAGACAAGAAAGATGTGACTGCCAGTCTTTCTGACCACAGATTCACGGGAACATCAGAAACTCTTCACTCAAAATTCATTAAAAATTTAATAAGCATGGGGAAAAGTTTTAAGTGGAGCCTACATTGTTAATCTTTATTATAAAGGAGATATCTGCAGAAATGCTCCACATTTGGCATCATCTCTATTGAATATTTTTTTCTGCAAGATTATATGAGTTCACATAACTATTTAGTGGCAGAACATAAAATAACTAGCGTAAGCTAGCTCTAAAAATTGTACATCTGAATGTTTATGCAGAAGAGATTTCAAAATGATCCAAACACAGGAAGATGGAAAAATGTTTCAGAAACTTCTTGTGATTATTGATATTCATAATTGGTTAAGTAATTTGCATATTATTTTAGAAGTGTGCTTAATGCTCCACTAAAGGGAGTTCAGCCTAAAATTTCCAACAAACTTTTATAAAAGCATAGTTCAAAATCATACTCTTCTAATATTGACAAAGTATTTTCAAAAAGACTACTCAGCTAAATAAAATGAGCAGAATCTGACCCGAAAAGCACATATTAATAACATATTCCTTAAGTGTTCTCCATAGATGCAGATCTCGATGTTAAGCAAAGCCTTGCTGCAATCAAATGCGCAGTGTAGGTGGGATGTATTGTCAAGTTGGGATGGCTGCTGACAACTCTGTGTTTGTATCAATTTTTCATCTTTAAATCACAAAGCATTTTTAAGCAAACACCAAATGAAATGGAGTTCCTTCATGTGAAGGAGGTATTTATGTGTAATTGCAAGCACATGTTAATAGGAAAAATATGCTTATTGGAAGTAGGACTGCAATTGCTTCAGTAGCAGCCACTTGTTTTGAATCAGCAAGCTGCAATAATGAGGGAGAAATCCCAGTTTTGCTAATTCACTGTGTTAATCTTAATTTCACCTCTGATGCCATAATCTGGGTTTCCAAATATTGAAAATTTGGAATGAGATAGCTTCCCTGTAGTCTCTGCATGAAAGGTTAGATGATAAACCTTGACTAGCATCTTTGCAGATGTTCTTGTGAACCTGGATACAGTTCCTGGGACCTTACTTTTACCATATAATACTCCCTGTAACTTGCAGAAAGTGTAATACATAATTTAGAAACAGTAGATGGGGTCCCATTAAACCAAATGTGTGAAACTGCAAAACCAAATATGATAAAATCTGATTTTGAATTTCTGCAGTTTTTAATGCCTTTAGTATCACACCAAATACTTAAATGGACACACGTGAAGTGTCCCTCATACTTTTTTTTAGGGAATCCAATAGTTGTACTATTTAGTGAATAAATTTGTTAATGGCCAGAAGAATATATGTCTATTCGTCAGCATTAGCAAAATACCATTTGTTTTCTTCCCGTAAAATGTCAACCTAAGTTGTATTATGAAGTTAGCTTTTATAATGTTGTCAGTGCTATTATGGGTGGCAGATTTAAAGGCAAAGAAACTGCTTTGTTGTGTAACATTCATTTTTTGTCACTTTTTCTGCACATATCAGCACTTATTCTTCATATTTCACCCTCTTATAGACTTGCAGTGCTCTAAGAAGCCATAGTACAAACTGAATCTGGACTTGAAAAATTCTTTGTCCAATAGAAATTTGCATATTTTGTAAAAAGAAAAAAACCCCAAAACAACAACAAACTAATTTCTTTTAGATCTGGACAAAAATTCAAAACTGTGAAATAATGTTGAAGTGGAAACGTTACTGTAAACACAGCAAAACATTTAATAGTTCTAATGACAAAATGTTTTGTTTGCATATTTACCAGATTCTGAATAACATCAGTATTGGATAAGTTTATGAAAGCTAGATCTACGACCCCAAAGAGCTTGTTGAAATGAATTGGAGTGAAGTGGAGATTGAAATGAAGCTGTGCAATCAAAAAAGAGGGAAACAAAACACTCTCTTATTCCAAGTATTCAAAGTAAACATAACATGCATCTGTAAAATGTTTGCAGTTTGATATTGAAAGAAAATAAAATTCTTGGATTTTCTTTTAGGGTTTTTTTTTCAAATATATTACAGAGCTTTAGGTAAGCTAGGTAAGGAAGCATTGCCTTATTAGTTTTAGAGAAACATGAATATTTTATTTACCTTGTTGCGCCTAAATGTAAGATCTAAACGTGTTGATGCAGGAAAATCAATTCATTTAATGTACAAAGTATTATTTTCTATTACTTTGCTAGATTCTTTATTTCTGATAGAAATAATTTGTTTTCCCTAATAAGTGTCAGGATTCATCAGTGTATTTGGAATGGAGTTTATTCTAGGACTAAAATGAACAGTGCTCTCAAATGAGAGATAGTTGAAAGATGTGAGAAAAACAAGTCATTTTAATGCCATTCAGAACAGGGCCTGACCAGTCAGTGTGTTGTTCATGGCTCCTTGCTGTTTGGAGGACAGAATAGTATAATTTAGTGAAATATTCGCGCTACAATGCTTGCAAATTTGGGGAAATGGAATTTGGATTAAGCCAGGATTATTTCTGATCTTATCCCTCCCTGCCTTTTTTTTTTTCCTTTTGTGAATGTGAGCAGTGCTGATGTATGTGCATAAAGAAAACGGCTTATTTTCTTTGAAGTGTCAATAACATTGTCAGGCATTTATCTAAGTAAACACACAGCGGAATGATTAAGTCGGTGTGAAGCTGAATGCATGAGATACAAATTAATTTTAGCATTGTTTATAATCTGTACACTATACAAAATACGGAATGCTTAGCACAGAGGAAAAGTACTGAGCTATGTAAAAAATGTCAAAATGAGATATGAGAAATTAGTTGTTATGTAATGAATTTTGGAAAGGAGCCCTGGTTTGAATCAGTAAAATCATTAGCAAAGACATTTCTTTACACCAGGATGATGCAGTCTACATTTAAAGAATGACATATCCACTGCTTCACAAAGCTCTGAAGAATTTATATAACATTGTCGTGGTTTANCCAGCCAAAACCAGCACAGACATTGTGGCCAAGGGGGAAATGTCTACTATATGTGTGTCTCACACCTGGCATTGAAAAGCTCTCCATTTTCTCCAGCACCTCTGGGCACTATCGATATATAATTGTGAAAATGAGGAAAGGTGAGAAGGAAAAATATTTCTGTGAAGAGAGGTATGTTGGTACAGTTACATATCAATTCAACAGAATATTTTCTAATTACAACCTAATCAAAACCTTCTGAGACCAATGCAGAAATTCCTTTGACATTAGGGATCTGAGCTCAAGTCTATTAATCAGTTCTGTCAGTGGGTATGAAAGAACTTACAGCAGGCAAGAATTAGTATCCTCTTCATGTGAGGAAGTAAAAGCAGAAATATTCAGGTTAACAGGTAAAGCCAAACAAAGAACCGTATGTTGTGAATCTCCCCTCTGAAGCAAACAAGTAAACAAAAAAGGCAGGCTGTGTTTATGACAGCAAAGAAAAAATTTCCTAGAAAGGACATGCAGAAGCTAAACTTCAGACTCTACTTAAAAACCCTCTTATAATGTCATCTGATTAAATGACACAATAATTTTCTGTTTTATTGAATGACTAGTTAATGTATTGAACTTTGACACATGGTTAATATCCAAGTCATGTTTGTACATAGGATTGTTACAGCTATCTTGATACTGCTCATTATTAAAAAGAAAATCTCTATATAAAATGTAATGTAGGGATCTATTTTTTGGTTTTATGTTTACACCATTTATTTAAAAACACACAGCAAAAACAATTTACAAAAATAGAGGAGAAAAGTTAAATTACTTCTTCAAGGAGGCATCATCCTATATTTATAGTTTGGTAAACATAACATTAATCAGCTGGAAAATGTTCAGCAAAATATAAAACTGTTATGGGCTCTAGTTCAGAGAAATATATGTAGCAAAATATATCTAGCTTCTGTACTTCAAAAGGCAGTGCAAAGCTGCAGAACCTGTGGGAAAATCAATTTTCTGCAGCATCAGTGGCTTGT
Organism: Pelecanoides urinatrix; assembly: GCA_013400755.1. NCBI lineage: Eukaryota > Metazoa > Chordata > Aves > Procellariiformes > Procellariidae > Pelecanoides > Pelecanoides urinatrix. The sequence continues at coordinate 104,724 of VZTQ01004234.1, read as the reverse complement.
GCAAAATTTTGCAGTGCACCATCTAGATTTCTTTTTTTTTTTTTTTTAATTTAACTGATTTCTTTCTGCTCCTCTATCTAGTATTCAGGCTGCAAAAGCATTCAGATTGATTCTTCAAGTACTGTTGAAATACTTGTTTGAAAATAAAAAAGAAAAGCTTGGTGCCACTGAAAGAAGTTGCATGAAACGCACGTTTTGTCCTCCCTTTTGCCTTCATACATTACGGCTGAAGCCTGATTTACACTAAAAGTCAGGACGCTGTGATTTCAGAATCTCCACCTACTCCAAATGGTCCCAGTAAGACCCACCCGCTCACAGGGTAATTCTCTGAGTGACATACCATGTTCCTGTGTGTGTTTTTGAAGAGAGATGACTAATTCCCCAGCTCGGTAGCATGTATGCTGTTCTTTGTACCGAAAGGTAATTATCAGCTGCGATTTGATCAAATCTTTATTGAAGGCAATAGACAGAACCTGCCTACGCACGTTTGTTCTGCTGAGAGGAGTGACAAAATGTGTCCCCAATACAGTTTCTATGGGTCCCCGTTCTGTGGCAGGATGATTTTTTTAAGAATCATCTCTAGAGAATAAGCATGCTATATTGCCGCCTTTGATGTGCTGCCCAGGGACTTCAAAGAAAACCTTATACAAAATACATCCTCTTAAAAAGTGCTTTGTTTATAAATCCCAGTTACAATTACTAATGTAATTTTAGGTTGACTTTTTAGATTACATTAGATTTAATTTTAGATTATATTACTATTTCTTTGACTGTTTTTTGGTCTGTACCATTACAAAGGTGCATTTCTTATGTAAACTTCACTCCTGAAATAAGCAGTCTGAATATAGTACATAATCTATCCTCATTTCACATGACAATACTTTCTTATTTGGATCTTTTCAATTGAATGCCTTCTCCATCACTGCTGGAGCTTACTGTTTTGAGGAAAGAGGAATGTATTACAGTAAGCGGTGTAGCTTTACTGGCTTGCAAAACATTGTTCAACCTTGTGAAGCAAGATCAGGCGCTCTAATGTAAAATGCATTACCGCTAACACTGGAGATTCCATTATAATATTTCTCTTTCAAGACATAACTTCTGAAAAAGTGATGGGAAAAAGTAAACTCTTGAAAGTTTGAAAGAATGGTGAATTACTATTTTGCAACTTGCAATATTTTCTGTATGTTTTTTCTGCCTGTCCCTTCTTCTAATCTGTGTTTAACCACATTGTAGTCAGGTCATTTGACTGTCGACATGTGCGTGAGACACACTGGGTAGAAAGCAAAGTTTCAATAATAAAGCTTGAGAGATTTTGAGATGAAAATGTGATGATCTTCAGTAATGCTAATATTGAGCTGAAAAACTTTTTACATTCATTCTTCCATTTGAGTTTGAAGCAGGTGCAGTGAAACACTTGGGAGAAAACCCAGAAACAAAACACAAGAAGGGACCTGAAGAACAAGAACCCCTAGGATTCACCTTACCTTAGGGGAACTCTGTGTTTGATGTGGTAGTGAACTGTCTCTGCCCTTAAGTTTCATCACCTCTTTTTTGGCAGAGAAGGTTTGCAGGGGCAGTAGTGAGGGCTTCCCACTGTGCACACGCGTGAGCTCCAGGTGCTGGAGAAGAACAGGGACTTGTGGCCGGGGGTGGCCCGATGGGATGCCAGGATGCTTTACCTAAAGTGACTAACAGCTCCGTATGGCAGAGTGCGCCCTCCTGGGTGGAGGGAATCAACTGATGAGCCAAGTTCTGAACCTACTGTTTAGAAGGACTGTTACTTGCCATCCCCTTACTTCTCTTTTGGACTCTTGGGATGTGATCTGTTGTGTTACCCCCTTAAGTGCTGGGTATACAGTTTAAGGACAGCTTGAGCAGCAACCAGCTGGGATTGTTAGCAAAAGCACTACTGACCCCGGCACAGGCAGCACCTTTATAAATAGTAGAAAACACGGAGGCAGTTAATGTCAAAGAACTCTTCTGTCTGTCTTATGTATTTTGGTAATGGCTTTGGCACTGAAAATAACTGAAATAATGCCACTGAAACATCCATTGAAGCAAGATATAGCTGTGTCTACACTAGAGCTTTTGTCAGTATGGAAATGTCAGAAAACATTATATTCAGAGCACAAATTGCAAGTACAGACCTGACAAAGTAAATTTTGAACTGTGTACTCAAGTGTAATGCTTGAAACATATTCCAAATTGGCAAGTTGCAACCAATCATGGCACAGAACCAGTGCTCCAAAAAACTGACAGAGCCAATGTTGAAATCTGAATAATTGCAACTACATTTTCATAGTAATTTAAATGGAAGAAGCATTGGCAGAAGTTCATGAATAATTTACATATAAGAATTTAGCAATCTGTGGTGAATAGAAAAATAAATGGCAAATCCAATAAATAAATGATTATTTTGAATTATTTGCTCTGCTCTAATGTTTGCTAAGAAGTGTCTTTTTTGGGGTTTTCTTTAAATGCTGCATTTGAACTCCTGCTTCTTAGGCAAATGCTGTCTTCCGGGGGGAAAAACCCAACAAAGCACAAACAAAACAATATGAATCTGTAACACAGGTTGTTTTACCTGTTGAGGGGTGCATATAAAAAGACCTTATTTGCCATGCAGCAGCTGCAATTGCAAAATCTGTAGTCTTAATAAGAAATGTTAGCTGATATATGTAATGATGAGTTATACACAGCATCAGTTTTTAATTAATTATGTACAAAGTTTTAAGATTTATGGAGGAGGTAATATCTGAAAAGAGAAATCTCCAATTCTCTTCTGTGCCTTTGGGAATGTGATATTATTTTAATAAGCTAGAAATTAATTTACACAGCACTAGTATTTGTTTCCATATAGAATAGATATTGGGTCCATGTAAAAAAGTAATAGAAAAATTGTTTATCTGGTCTGCCTCACACAGTACTTCAAACAAGATAAAGAACACTAAATAGTTTTACTGGTTGAAAGATGGTGTTTTTTTTCATGGGGCACTGATGTTTTTGCATTTTTTGTAAATCTATTTAATCTCATTGTTTATTTAAAAATACTGAAATTCTGTTTCTGATGTAACTCTTAAGTAGTATTACATGGTAGTTTATTGGGGTAACGCCTCATAATGCATCTTACGGACCTGTGAGAACAACTGTGTTTTTGGCCCAGAAATTCTTTTGAATTTGAAAATCTGGGTTTTCTTTTTTGTGTGGGGTGTTTTTTTTTCCTTTCTTAAATTAAAAATAAAAATCTCCTTAATATTAAGAGATTATTTTGTTTAACCTAGAATGAAAAAACGTGTTTGGAATAACTGGTGAAGGTAGAATTAAAAATAAAAAAGCAGGGTTGCTTGACCCAAAAGTATAGTGCCAGTGTTATCTTTCTCTGGGAGCTCAGCAATAGGAGCACTCATTTTGGATGCAGTTTTTCTGTTGTGTAGAAACAAACACTCTCACCATTAATGAAATCTCCATCTGTCCTACGGCCTAGGAATTAAAGAATTCACTCAAATGAACAGTAACACTTTCCTTTTGAATATGTGAATTCTTTTTCCATTTGTCTCTTAACCATAATGTTGTACGACATTATCGAATCTAATCTCTGGTTCTTGATTTTTGCTACTGATGTTATTCCATATTGTACCATTTATACTAACTGGAGAAGAACTGGTGTCTGCCTGTTAAAAGGCTGGTCCATGTTGTATTAATAATGCCTAGCTGGGAATGGAAATAGAGCTATGATATTTGAAACTTCTTTGGTGCATTTAATTCCATTCCTAATGACAATTAAATGACTAGGTTGAGTTTCCAAATATTAGTGTCTAGTTATTGTCCACATTCAACATTTGGATGCTAATGTTGGTACTACTGAATTTTAAATATTTTTTTAAATCCTAAATAACAATTTGATCATCCCTGTCTAACACTTTCAACACTTTATATATGTGCTTGCCCTTGAGATGAACTTTCTGAGGTAGTTTCTGTGGCTGAGCCTGATTTCTGTAGGTCACAGTATGCATTTTGAATAAATGAATTTTCAATACTAGTAGCCAAAACCCATTTCAGTGGAAATAAAAAACTGATGGCTTCTGTACAAGGAGACAATGAAATAAATTCAACGTGCCTCTGCCTATGAAAAGCTTTGCCATTTCTGAGAGCAACAGTCTTTCTAACGCTGTCTATTGTCAGATGGTGCTTTCAGGTGGTAGTTAACTTTCTGAGCCTATTTTACAAGTGCCAATCAACTATCCTTGCAGTTCTGGATTTCTTCCCAAGCAAGCATTGATGCTTGTGTCAAAATGCCTGCTGTTCTTCTGAGGTGTGCAACTTCATGTAGTGTGCTGATTCAGACCATTATACGTGAGTAGTGCCCTACAGACCAGTTGGCAGGTCCCTGCAGTTGAGAGAGCCAGCCTGAGTTCTTGCACTGGCTGGGAACTGACTGGTTGTGTGACCTCAAATCAACAATTTACGATTACAGAACATGGAACTCCCAATATGTTCAGTCGGGATAAAAGTTGGTTTATTTTCCACAACTATAAAGGAAAGTATTCTAGATACTTTAAAAGAGAAAGAGAAATGCAGAGTCTCCATCTGGAACAGCAAGTGAATGCAATAGTAAAATAATGTTTACTCCTCTAGTGTTTTGGAAAGCTGGAGGAGGAATGTAGAACTGGGAAACAACTCTGGAAAGGTAACTAAGTTGAGCAGTATAATTTATTGTCAGTTACTCTATAGGAGCCTTCTATGGAAAGGTAGTGTCAGCAGAAGAGCTGAGGGAACACAGGCATGTAAACTGTAAATCACTGTAAGAGAAACACTCCCTTGAAGAATTGAGCACATTCGTCCTTGGTGCTTGTTCAATCATGTGCTGTCAAGATGTGAGCCATGCGGAGCAGCCTAGAGACTGAGTACACGAACAGTGTAAAGGCTTGGTCTGCAAAGACAGGCAAAGATGTGGGTGAATGTAGAGTCTATACTTTATTTCTTGATTGCTTGTCATGATTGGCCAGGTAGTCAAATTTCACTAAGCCAGGGTGGCTGGGCTCTGATTCCTCCTGCAAGAAATGTTCTCGTATGTTGGGAGTGGGGTATATCTAAGATAACTCTCCGGTGTGTAGGAAATGGATAGTAGGGCTGTGTTGTTTATGGCAGTTCAGGATCCAGCTCTCTGTCTGTAATTTAGTCTCCTGTGAAAGCTTCCATGGTGAAGAATGTACTCATTCTAGACTTGTCTCTGGCAGAACTTCAAAACATTAATGGACGTCTATGAGAGTTGTAATGAAATCTGGTTTTGTTTAGCCTTCAGCTTTGCAAGAAAATTTTGATAAAGAGGTTTTCAAAACAAATGTCTCAGAGGTGATAATTAAGAATTTGCATTTCTAATATAATACAAGATGAACAACTTCAAAGTATGATGGTAACACTGCATCTATATCACTCTACGTTGAAATACAATAGCAGGCATTGCCTATACAATAATATGTCTCATCAGTTTCAAGACAGCGGGAGTTTATAATAATAGAGTATTTATGCAAAACAGAGAGGGGAGAGAGGGAATGAAAGTTGTCTAGCAGGCTGAATACACAAAGCCTTTGGTACTTGAAAACTAATTTTATTTTTAGTTAATATTCATTGATGCAAGTTTTAGTCTATTGTTAAATGCTTCTAGTGAATAATTACATCCATCACTTTGAAATGTTTAAGACAAGTGTGGAGTTGTAAAACCAATCTTTTGTACTGGAATCATCACCAAAGTTGCATTGTGGAAACCATGTTGATGGTTTGACTGCATTCTCGGAGTCTGTAGGGCTCTCAGCGTGTTCTCAGAATTGCTTCTATACGTTGTATTTACACGTGTTATGTAACCATTCTCACTTTCTTGGGAACCGTAAGAAAGTTTATGGAATTTCTGTGTTCTCATTTCCTCGGAATTTGTCAGCTTCTGAATGTGACCCATCTGTTGATGAGTGAATGGTAACTGTTTATTCCAGAATAAAGCATGTGCTAAAATGCAAACATACAGCCTACAGAAGCACTGAGCTAAGTTTAATTAGCTGTAGAGTTCATTTAAACTTCAAACTACCAAGTTAACTCACTAGTCAGTGGAGTTTGTAATATATTACTTGCTAGACAGGGGAGCTGATGATATTATATTTGTTGCTAGGTGATGAATTCTGATAACCTTTCTGTTCCTAAATTTGTAAATGTCCCATATGCGCTCTCTGATATAGCATAATTCTTTATTTACGCCTCAATTCCTGGATAGAACTACTACAAAGTTGCTAAGCAGCCATGTATATAAATATATAACATTGTGTCACTTGAAAACTTCTGGCAAATCACATTTTCCAAATGAATTCTCAGTTTGTCATGATTGCAGCCATTAGCAAAGTGCAACACAAATGAGGTATATCAGTGTACAGATGGATGGTGGTTTATCTGTCGCAAGAGACTAAAACTTTGAAGGGGACATAAGCTGCAAGAATGCAGATTTAGTGTGGGGTTTTTTGTTTGTTTTTTTTTGTTTGTTTGTTTTTTTAATGGATTTATAATCAAAAGCAAAGTAAAGATTGACTGATTATCTTATCTCTCTAAACTTGATAAGCATTGTAATCATTATGGTTATTTTAATATGAAAGAAAAGAGACAGTTATTCAAACAGGTATGCTAAGGGTTCTGCATTCTAATACTGCAAAGTCAGGTGATAGTGTAAGAAATCTATATCACTAATCCTCAATTAATGGTACCTATACTAAGTCGAAGGGAAGATGAGAAATCATGCTTTTCATCTATTTGACTTGGAAAAATGAAAGTAAAGGTTAGATTAAAAAAAAAAAAAAAAAGAAATGGGTGGATGTAGATCTGTCACTCAACGACCAGCAAATTTTGTTGTGTTGGCAACTATGATGGTACACGGAATTCCTGTAGTTTTAGGAATAACTGTAATTTATTAAATCTAAGAGAATACTTGCTAATAACTATTTTAGTTATATATTGATTACCAAGACAGTATTGTAATTGCTGTGTGGTAGGCCAGCATCTTCTCTGATCTGTCTCCAGTGTGATCATCATATGAAAATAAATTATGCTAATAAGAAATATAAGAAATAATATAAAAATATATTACTTTAAAAAAATATTATTCACTAGGGGTATTCTGGTGTCCTTAATCTCCACACTAGAGATTTTCTGTTTTCATTTTTCATGTAATATGCTTTTTTCTACAAACAGTCCCCGTTGTGGGTGTTCATATCTGGCATGTTGGCTCAGATAACTTTTCATTGCACCCTTTTGTTGACTATGGAGTTTAACATAAGGAAAAATTCTCTTCATTGGTCACAGCTTTCTGCAGAAACTGTGAGTAATTGGCCTGATCCATATTCCCGAAGCTGACAAAAAGGCTTGCAATCAATCACTGTTTTGATCTCAACCTTAGCTTGTGGTTGCACTGATGCAAACTGTAAGCTGGTAGCATTATGTACACAGCGCTAAATGAAAGTGGATATCCACCTTTGGAAACCAGCAAGAAGCAAAATGGCACTACCACCCATAGTGTATATTTGAAATGTAGATTGTGTTAAGTTGTCATTTGCTTTATATGCAATGCTTCTTGTTTAAATGTGAGCATGTGTAGACGTGAATAGCAGCATCACCTGGCTAGTCAAATAATCACTATTGGGCTGTACATGTTACCTGTTGTTTGTTTGGTTGGTTTTTTTTCATTGTTTCTTAGTTATTAAAAAGGGGCAGAAACTTCCGTAGCTTGATGTTCTTTCCTTGGTTTATCTATGTAAACAAATTTCAGCTTGCTTATAAATGATCCTGACTGACAGAATATACTTTCCTTCAGGTCAGTTCTTTTGTGGAAGGTGCTAAAGCCTGTCTGTCTTTAAAGTATAAAAGCCTGTGTTTGATGTGAAAAGAAACTGTTCTGGGAATGACTGTGCAGAGCAAGATTACATGGTGCAATTTTAATTACACTGTTCTCAGCAGTGCTACTTGTCTGATCTTAGTGTGAGAGTCAAAATTTAAACCAAGGTTATTTGGTTCTGTAACTGTTAGTCAAGTGCTGATGCTGTTTGAAAGAGATGACAATAAGTTAAGCAAGTTTAAAATCCAGCAGAGCTTTGAGAGGTGGCTTTCTTCATTAATCTCAGAAGTTTTGTACTTTAGCAGGCTGCAATTAAGTGGTTGATTTTTCCATGGTTTAGAGAATGATCCATGTGTTGGAATTGGCTTGATACTTCAGTAAAACAAAAGCTTAACTACCAACTAATTTTACAAATTTAAATGCAATTTAGATTTTTGAAGGCATTCTGAAAAGCTATTCATAAACTGTGTCCAAGGGCTGCATTTTAATAACCCAATTTTTAGACTGAGGACTGAAAAGGAGTGTAGGTCTGTTATTTGTGCATTTATCAGATATGTCTGAAAAAATCAACTTTCTACTGGTGATTCTTAAAAAAAGGTTGAGGGAACTCACTTGAGAGAACTTGGTAAAAAGCACTAAGAGAAATTGTTATTTCTCTGTCAGGTTCATTGACGGAGAAGATGAGAAGGCAAAAGATTTCCCCTGGAAACAGAAGTGACTTTGTTTCAGTTATTCACTGGGAAAGTTGAACAATGCACTGAATAAATGGTTTGAGCAGATTTTCAGGCATGGCATTACTCATTCAGCAGCTGGGAAAATAGGCCAGCAACCTACGGTATCCATTTTGAAAGGAAAATATTACAGAGTGGATTTATTACTCACTCTCATTTCCTTTTATGTATTGTAAATAATGCGTCATTCTCTATTTCTGAAACAAACTCCTACCACCGAGTGCTATTTGGAAATTAGTTGCACATGGCACAAGCTGAAGGCTTTATTCCTGGGGATGCCTTTTAAGAAAACATTATTGTACATCAAGTAAGACTTTTATAATGATTATGATTCCAGAAGAAGGGCAGCTGTATGTAGATGTCCATGTACTTGGTGGTTTTTTTATTTTAACATTTCCTAGCATGTACTGACCAATAGTTTTGCTTTTTATCAGAGTGTTGAGGTTAGGAAGCAGTCTATGCAACTCACTGTTGAATTACAGATTAGTTGTAATTTCACACAGAAGGTGAAACCAAGACCCAAGATTGAGAAGATGGAGGCAATATTGCCTCCGCACAGTATCTGTAGGTAATGTGTAAAAAGCACTTTGTATTGATAGCTTATTTAATGGAAAGCTCCTGCACTTTGACTTCTTGTCTCAATGTACTGCTAGAGCTAGAGAGATATACCAAGCAATATTTTTTTTTTCTCCCATCTCTGAAAAAAACAAGTGTATAAGGGTACAAGTGGCTGCCATGGATTTGGTATAGGACAATTTTTTTTTTTTTTTTTTTTTAGAATAGTAATTTCTTCTTCCATCCTCAGATCACTGAGTTATTTGTACTTCCCACTGAAGGAGTGGACAAAGCATCCATTCCTCCAGAGAGGCCCCATATTTCATTTCTGTCATCTAGTAAGCTTTTTTACTAATGGCCCAAACTTCAAGAAAACGCAAATGTGTGCATAATTTAGTGAATCTTCTGTTCATCTAATAGTATATCATAATTTCAATTAAATTAACTTGACTCGTAGAAAACTGGCCTTAGTTGATCGTTGACAGAAGCTTGTGCCATTAAAAAAAAATTAAAAAAATTTAAAAAAAAGGGAAACAAGAAGTTATGACAGATCACATTAAGAAATGACAGATCACTGTAATTATAACAAACCGACCTTGAAGACAAACAATTTTAATTGTGAACTTGAGGGAAAAAATCCCCATGACCTGTGGCTAATTGTCTAGTTAACTGAAAACCCTTACTAAATAAATTTGTGGCTTTGGAGACATTTTCAAAACATACTGGCATAGATAAGGTACTTTCTGTGCTGGTTGCACTGTAGCTCTTTCCTATGAATGATTGCTTTTTGTTACTTTCTGACATCTGCTGAGAGCAATTTATTTACATAGTTAAATCTCCCGGGACACTCTTTCTTCTGCTGAATACAACCTCAACTGATTAGTTTTCATTAAATTACATATATCAAGAAATTTGGTTTGGGTAGCACTTAGGGTGACTGCTCAAAGATCAGATGTGTGCTTGTGCAGAAGTCAAGAAAATTCATGGGTCAGTAGTGCCCCTCGATGCTTTATTCAGCCAGCATTCAAAGAACATTATCCATTATATCCCCCTGGGAATTCCTGTACAAACTCAGACTTCTATCTCATCTTCCTCCACTATAGGATACAATTAATTTCATATTGACAAACTTCTCACAGCAATTTGCAGAGCCACAACATACTGAATACATTTGAATGTCTTTGATTCTGTCTGCTTGTGTCTTGGACTTAGCCAGTAAAGATTTTGTAAGAATCTAAAGCTAATTTCATCTTAAGTTCTCCTGGGGTTCTTAGCAAAACGTAGTGTAAATCTGCTACAAAGGAATAATATCAATCATTTGCATTGCAATGGGAAACCTTTTCATTGAAACTAACAAAGTTAAAAAAAGTATTTTTCTGCATATTGCTTCTGGGTTTGGGGTCATTTGGACTGTTCAGAATCAATGCAGTGTTAATAGTGAAATGTCATATTCCTCCACATATGTGACAGTTCCTTTGAGACTGTATTTGAATGTATTATCAGTTTAAGTGTCCTCTGCATTTACAAAGAGATAACAGCTCCATTTAAACTGAACTATGTGTTGTGCTCAGAAGATCAGTGACTGTGATATAACATCTAAAGTTTGATTTTTATATTTTTCTTCAGACACACTCACTGACATCATATTTTTCTTGAAATAGTAATTTTTCTCTAAGGCTTAGAGCAGAAGCTATAGTATTACTATGCCTTATAATGCAGCCACTGACCCAGGAGATCAGTCAATAATGTGTCTACATTGTAATGAATAAGTCAAGATAACTTCCAGCTGAGAACAACTCATTACAACTCCTTCCACTTGATTAGATTTTTGCCCTAAATGAGACAACAGGCAGCAAAAGGATGTGTGAAGGTATCAGGTATCTTGTAATGTGAGCTGCTGAGGGGAGGAAGGAATGCCTTAAGTTTTGATTGTAGTGTTCGTATTTTCCTCTAATTTCAGGTAGCCAGAGACTGCTGATGGAGCCCTGTTGGTAGAATAAAATTGTTTAAGAACACGAGATGCCATTGAGGGATCTTTCTTCCTAGGAGAAAGGAAAGAGGGAGCATGGTGGAAAAAGGCAAGAAGAAGCAGCAACATATCTGTGCTGAAAAAGGCAGGAATCCTTGAGTTTGGTGCTGATGGAGCTATTTTGCTCACATAGTACTCTGCGCTCTGTGAAAATACTCGCTGGAATCTCAAACAGCAACCCCAGTGCTGCAGGGCTGATACAGGTTGTGATGCTTCTGGATTTAGAGCAGGGTTGTTCAGCTCTAGCTCAGGGTACCTGATGCCATAATCATATCTAGCCAAGGGGTGGTGTAACGTGCTAGGAGAAGAGAGGCAGAGAGCTTGGTGGGATGTGAAAAGATGCCAGAGTGTAGTGTTGGGTATAGCAGAAGACAAGGAGGGAGACAGAGCAGAACATCATTAATGTGGGCCTTCAGTGGGGAGGGAGCCACTCGTTCTGGAATCACACATCATACTCATTACCCAAAGGCAGAGGGAGCCTTCGGTCTAGTACCACTTATGGCTCAGGTGAACTGCACTACAGTTTCAAATTGTTAGCAATTTTTCCAGCTCTGCTAGGACTATTGGTGGTAGCCAGATAATGCAGGAGGGGGACCAATGTAATTCTTCCATTGAAAATGTTGCACCTTTTATTGGCTGCAGCTGGTTTTCTGGGTGAAATCCCTTGTCTTTCTTGATCTATGGGAAGCTTATCTCCTATCTGTGATATATTCTTGCTCTGCGTTTTGACAGCACAGAAAAAAACTGTGATTATTAACAGGTACTGTGGAAAGGGTATTCTCTGAAGGGCAGATACGTGCACCCTAGTACTCACTGGATGAACTTTTGGCCTAATTCTTGCATTTTAACAGGGCTATGCACAAATCTGGTCATCACACACAAATTGCATGGGGATGTTTGCCAGTTTAGGTAATCAGTTTGTTTTTGTAGACATCATCAGTGTGTGCAAGGATAAATTCCATTGTTTAGTACTTATTTTTCCAAAAAAGTTGAATATAGATGTGTATTTGTTTGTATTAAGGAATTCTTGCTATAGTTTGATGAACATTGTACTGTTGCTCATGTTTCTTCAGCTTTTGACTATCTGGATGCTAAATAAATCATCATTATAATTTACTTCAGGGGCACATAAAGAGATTATATAGATACAAGATACTAGATATAGATAGGGAGATAACCTACTATTACTTGTTGGATTTTTTTAAAAAATCCTTCTGTAGCAATTCTGCTGCAGAGCTAGAATTTAGCATTAAACTGTTTAAAAAAACCTTCAAAAAAGATTTTCAGAAAATTCATTTTGTTCATTTTCTTAAATGTTCAATAAGATTTTTTGTGTAAAGAAATATTTTAGTCATGCTTGTAGTTTTTCTAAGCCCCAATTCCATTATTTCTAGAGCACTTTTAGATATGAAATAACGATAACCTCCTATCTTAAGGAACAACCTCTCTGACTTAACTGTTGAGTGTCTTGTCTGGACGTTAGTCTGCCCCCAAAAGTGTCATGGGGTAACATTGTTCTCTTTCTATTCTTTCTCCTTCTGCTGTTCAGGTATTCTTGTGGAAAAGCAGCAGAAATAAACATACTGTGGGCTCCCTGCCAGAACCCGTGTTCCAGAGATGATTTTGAAGGCATCTCAAAGGAAGGCGGAGAAGCTGTTTCTCCTAATTGACAATATTGTTGGCTTGAAAAGCAGGATTTCTTTTGTTTCTCAGCTGCCTTTGTCATTAGCTGTTGTAACAGTTTCCTCTTTTGTTCTTGGATGGATTTAGGTTGTCCAGATGTGTTGGTTCCAGGTAGATTTCATCCTCTCCACATTGGCAGGGTAATTAATCTCTTGAAGACTCATAACATTTTGCATTTCTACTATCTTGTGCTGGGCTGCTGTGTGAGACCCTGTACCAGAGTCAGGCACTCAACAGTGCGACAAACGCTGTCAGGTGGTGGCCTGTTACCATCTCCTTAGTTACTTGCCTGCTGTTTTCAGTCAACATCGATGTTTGTTGCTAACAAGAGCTCTGCTAGGTCATGGTACTTTATGAATTTTTATCTACAACAGCAGCACTCAGAAGAATTTCTGTTTGCTTCACCTGTCGCTTTTCTCTCCTTGTAGTTAATGAAGCTCAGCTTTGCTGGTTTCTGTCTAACTTCTGTATTTTGCTAATACCATTGAGCAGGGAGGACTTTTTAAGCAGAGCTGAGAGATCCCTGCTGGACTGGAAAGTTAAGTTGATGTTGTGCAGCTGTAATGTACTTTTCTTGCATTTCTAGACCTCTCACAGGTACAGCTTCTGAATTATGGTTTCAATATGATCTAAAGTTACTTGTTAAAAAAAGATAAGAAAAAATACACAGGATAATATTTGCTAGATTCTGTAATTCCCACTGATTTGAACAAAACTAGGTTGTATTTACAAAAAGGATGCTAACCTTCATTGATACAGTAATTAAGTCTCTGCATGTGTGTTTGGTGTGTATTTTCAATATGAAATTTCCTCACTGAGGAGCCATTTTGTAGCTAGCTATCCTTAGCTAACATAAAAATACAAATACCTTTACATAGAGACATACAGAGTACGTTTTTGTGTGTTTATAGATAAATATGTATATTTAATTATTCAGAATACCTCTATAGAGATTTCGTCAGAGAGAAAACCATGGATTCTGTATTTCTGTTCAAGACAAATTAAACTTCTGAGAATTAAACTTGGAAAAAAATTACTTTGGAAGAGGAATACATCAGCCTAATATATGCTTTTGAATATAAGAAATCTACTTCAGCTTGTTTTCTTTTTATATAGTTTACAAGAAATCCAACTGCTAACCTTTCAATGTTTTAAAATGGTATTCTTTAAAACATTTGTGGTTCATTATCATAAATACCACAGTTGTGTAGAAGCCTCACATATGTGGCATATCATAACAGTGAGAACGGGATGCACTGAAATGATGAATCCCAGGAACTTGAGATTTCTTGCTGAGATCTATAAAGAGCAATATTTCCAATCGCAACTTCAGTTTCCCACTGTTACAGTAATGGACTTGTGATCTTGCACAAGAATCCTTTTTCCAGCAGGTCCTTTGATGATAGTAAGCTCAAAGTCAGCGATTAAAGCCTTGGGATGCTACAGGTATTGCTAATAACGAATATTGCTTGGTGGACAAAAATATTCTGTACAATTCACATGTGAATGACCTTTCTTACAGAAAGGAGTAAAAGTCTAATATAGGAGGCTGAGAAATGAACAAAGGGCGATGAGTGACATGCATGTTGTTTTTCACTGGGAGATGCTTGGCAGTGTTTTCATTTGCTTGCATGGAATTTTGGAGCCTGTCTCATGCCATATGGCATATTAAACACAATAAAGATGTTCATTTGGCAGCTGGAGCATGACTAGGAACATCAAAAGAGTCATATATGCATCAATAAATGAAGAATTCTGCCTTCATGTAAATAAATATTAGATCATTGTTTTAATTGCCCATTGAGTTCATGACAATGACACACAATCACTAGTCACGTCTGGTGTAGCGTTACCAAAATTTTAGTTTTGGTAATAGGTTATAATTTTAGGCTATAGCTGAACAGTTACTATTATTAATTTTTTTCACTTCTGTCGCACCAAACATGAATCATTTTGTTGCAAGTGCTGTACAGACACAGAGCAAACAAGTGGTCTTTGCTCGGACGAGCTTACAATCTAGTTAAACTCCCTCAGCTCTAACACAAAGTGAGTGTGCAGGAGGACGTGGGAGGTTTTAGTGTGTGTGGCCACTCTCATCAGGCTGCCATTCGTCCAATCTGTTATAATGCAGCTGGGCAGTATGAATAACGTCAGTTATCCCCCTCATGGCTTTCCTCGCACCTCATCTTTGCGACAAATGCATGAACATCATAAATATCATCATACATCATAAGGATCATACGTCATCATGGTTGCCAAGCAGCGAAATGTTATATATTGGGAGACCACCTTTTCATTTTGGACAGACTGCCAGACGGTTTGATCTCTTCTCTCCATGAACCTTGCTAGACTCCTTAGAGCATGCGCTACCCATCCAACTGATATAAATTTTGGTAACTACTTTTTTTTTTTGGTATCTGGGGATTCTTTAAATACTAATCTGAAAAGATCTTATCAGAAGAACTCTTTGTAATGGGATGTTTTATTTCTGAAAAGAGACATCCATGCCTTCTTCTTGAAACCTGGCACTTTTGATCATTTAGATAGCTTCTCAGTGGAACAGTCTGAGCTGTTTTTTGTTTTCTTGCATGTGCTTGTTCATCTTGTATTCAGTTCTCAGTCCCATGCCCAAATTTCCTTCAGTTTTGGGAGAGAGTTCAGTGTCCAGGACTCAGCTGGATGAATAAGCTGTGTAGTAAGACACGGTGGTTAGTTCACTGCATTTTTGTAGTGTTTTTTTTTTTCTTGAATGAACCCGACATATATAGGCCTAACATAGACCTAAAAGGACAGGGAAATTAATTGAATCTAGAACTTCTATGTGTGGAAAAGACTTTAAGGTGCTGCCTAGTCCATCCTCTTGTCTTGAAGCAGGATCAGGTACTGAGATTGGCCTTGAGTGATTTTGGATAAGCTAGTATTTGATTAACCTCGTGTTAAACCCCTGCAATGGCAGGTATTCAGCATGTCCTCAGCACCCCCTTTTAATGGTTAGCTGGAAAACGTTCTTCAATAACCGTCTGAATGTTCCCACAACTGATATCCACAAAATCCTGTCTAGTTTCTTGTTATACTGTTTAGTACTGGGAGGACATGAAGAGTAATTAATTAATTAATCAGTCTTTATAGTTTTTACATAGAGATTTGTACACAGGGTTTGTGTACAATGCAAGTTTTTCTTCACCAGAGAATAAGAACTAAAAATCCTATTTGCCCTATATTTAACAGGCTATGCTTTTTTTAGAGCATCAGCAATGCATAGGTTTGTTTAAGAGATAGATGTAGTGCCACAGGTAGGAAATCTGAGTAAGCTGATGAAGCTGAAACTCCTCAGATCTCTCCTGAGTGCCTGGCAGGGCAGCAAAGTGTGATCAGTGCCAGGGCCAGATCCTTAGGCTGTGTATCTGCTACTGGAGCCTGGTACAGGCAGCTCAAGTACTGTAAAATTTGGGTATCTGCATTGGCTTTTCCTCAGAAGCCACATGAGTTTAAGGAAGCAAATGTTCCCAGTGAGGGGCATCATGAGAATGACTGGGAATGCAACGCAATCTCATGTGATTTTCCCTGAGTCATCCCGGTCCAGGAGACATCATTCGGATAAAGCTCACATTTGTTCCTAACTTCAGACTAGGGATTTTATCTAAGACTACAGTTCTCCTCAACTCTCTTAACAATTGGCTTCAGTTTCATCTCTGTTGGCCCTTGGTCCGAATAATCTTCAATGTTCTCTATCCTTATGATCACCTCATCTCCTTCCACCCACTTCTAATTTCTTCCTTAGAGCCTTTTCATTTTCTTTCCCTCTCCTTGCTATTAACCTCGTCAAATACTCTTGTTTCTGTGGTGGAATTGGGAATTGAAAGCATCAGTGCTTTTGGATGAGATATGGTAAGAAAACAGTTTCCATCTTTCAAACAACTCTGCTTCTGCCCTTGTTGGAAAAAGTTGCAGGGTTTCATAAAGCAAGGTCAATAGATGAGCAAAATATGAAAGGTCTAAAAGTGTCAAATTCATAACTCCAAGGGAATATAGAATATAGATCCAAGTACTTCTGATTCCACGTGTCGAATCTGCATGTGGTCTTTGAATTTCTGCAATGCATGCAGATGGCAGCAATGTAGGAATCTCAAGGTTTGTGAATGCTGAGCAGCAAGGTGGGAGAAGTGTACTCCCAGCCAGCTTCTCCCCTCCTTTTGAAGCACAACACAGCGTGGCCTCTTTTTGAGTGTGACCTGTAGTGTTTGGCTGGGTAATGCCAGAGCTCTGAACTATGACATTTGTTTTTAAGTGATTACTTTATCATAGTTTTGTTAGGCCTTTCTTTTAAATTTTTTTTTTTTTTACTTTTTACTCCTGACATAATTAATTTCTCAGAGAGTGATGCCAAATTTTTCCAGTTGTAAGCTATTAATCATCAGCAGTTTTTGACTATGAGAAGCACATATTTATTCAATATAACAAGGTACCTTTCTAAGACCCTGTTTCTTTGTTTTGGTTTTAAAGGGAGGAAAAGAATAAGTTAAAGGAGAATCTACTCACAATTCATCAAGGCTGCAATCTATACAGTGATTACTACAGAGAATTTTAACTTCCCACATTTGTGGTGACAGGAAAATTTTGTCTTTTTTGTGGGTTGATAGCTTCAGGAGATTGCAATGAATCTGTTAAAATGCCTGTCATATCACCAACATAAATTGCAACGGATGGTTTTACGCCAGGGAGGCCTTGCTAACAGAGCGCCTTCCATCCAAATCCTACCATGAGCACAAGAGCCTTTCTGCAAGCGGTTCCTGGTCTCGGAAAGCAGCGTGGACACCAGCAGGCTGAGCGCTGTGAGATTGTTTTAAACTGCTACTGCACCCATATTCTGTTTTTTTCCCCCCCTGCTTCTACTGCAGTATAAGACTTTGCAAGCAGGGGTCTGCGACATGACAGACCGAGATAGGTTTGTCTGGAGGGATTGGAGTATCTGAGGGGAAAGAGCTTTTTGTTTGGGTTTTTTTTTTTTATTTATAATCCCTCTCGCTTTCAGCAAAATTCAGTGAAATGGCAAATGAGCTGATGAAATTCTGGTTTGTTATCCCACTGTGAATCCAAGGATAGTTCTCTTGCCCTCAAGAAAAGCAGAGGAAATGGGAGCAGTTTTTAGTTAAAAATACATAAGCAAGCCTAAAACTTGTGCAGAAACAGATCCTTCAGGTGCTGGGATAATTTTTACGTAAGAGACTGTGGTGACTATAGAGTTTGGACTCAGTAAGAGGATAGTCAGGGATAAATTCACAGGATCACAACTTTGTTCTTTTAAAATCCCACCTCGGGCTCCTAATGCCTTTGTTGATATACGGGGTGTGGGGGTGCTGGCAGCGGGGGCTGCAGGGCCGCTGTGAGGAGGGGCGGGGCTGCCCCGTGCTGGGCAGAGCCGGTTCCAGCTGGTTCCGGGCGGTTCCAGGCGGTTCCGCAGCTGCCCCACCACAGGGCACAGCTGAGCCCTCAGCGACGCTGGTGGTGCCTCTGTGGAGGCGTGTGTGAGAAAGGGGCAAAACGCTGCCTGGGAGTGAGGGGTGAGGGGAAAAAGTGTGAGAGAGCAGCGTGAACCCCAGGGGCGGAGGAGGAGGAGGAGGAACAAGAAGGGCTCCAGGCTCTGGAGCAGGGATTCGTGCAGCTCCTGGAGGACCCCACACAGGAGCAGGCGGGTAGGTCCTGAAGGAAGCTGCAGCCTGTGGAGGGGACTCGCGCTGGAGCAGGGGAAAAGTGTGAGGAGGAAGGAGCCGCAGAGAGGATCATCCATGTAAAGTGAAACAGGATTATTGGCAGCTATTGTTTAATTAAAAGTTCTCATAATCCTTAGCTGTACTGATAGCGCAGCTCATGTGCTACATCACAATTCTGGTAGTTATGTAACACTTCCGCAGTACACAAAGTTGACTATTCTGTAAACAACCAATTCCAAGCATAAAGATTTATGGTATGTCTCAAACCACTTGGCCATCAGAAGAGCTGTTGGAGAGCCCAAGTTACGATGAGGATAACAAGGTCTCTATTGCTACTGCCCAATTTGTGGAACTAGATGTGCGTTTTGTGCGTTTCATTTGAGTGATCATGGAATGTTCATGTCCAAAGTGTTTAGTTTATCTCCTGCCTCCCCAGTTAGCATGGTCAAAACCTCTTCATCCTTCTGAAAGTGAATATTCATAAGATTTGTCTGTGAATTATGGTCACACAAATACAAAGCTGCTTTGAAATTTTTTCCCTTTAGATCGGGAGATATTTCTTCCTGAGATCTGTAGACAAGCCAATAACATAAAAATGTTTGAAGTCTCTGTTCACACTTATAATTGTGTTGTTTGGTTTTTTTTTCTTTTTTTTCCCCCCAGTGGAATTTGATGACTGCAAGGGGAATAACAAATTGAACTTCGAAGTTTCTAACCCAGACTTTAAGGTGGAACGTGATGGGTCTTTAGTTGCACTAAAGAATACATCAGAAGCTGTCAGAGCCTTGTTTGTCCACGCGCGGTCTGAGCATGCTGAGGATATGGCAGAAATTTTGATGGTTGGAGCAAATGAAAAACATGGTGCATTAAAGGTAAGATAAATACAAAGGACTAGAAGAAAGTGCCAAAGATGCTGCTGGATATTTACATGTGCCATCTAGGACTGTAAGCAGTTTTAATCTGTTAGTAGAGAGATCAAAATCAGTCTTCAGTCCAGATATTGCTGTAACATTTTAGCACTTAGTTTAACTTAAAATACAAATTTTCCAATTTTTGAATTATATATTACATCTTCAGGTGTAAATGCTAAACATTCATAAAGAATATATTCACATGAAAGAGCTCAAGTATCAAAATAAGCTGGTTCTTCTGGTGTACATTGTGCTGGATAACCACAGTTTGGCTATAACTGAAAATGGAAAATCATAGTCTAAACATGTAATTTAGAATTTACAGAACCTTCACGTTTGCTCCAGATCTAAGAACATGGGAATGAATTCTATGCTGTGGAATTTAAATTTTCATATAGGTCTGCTTATCTTATACTGTTATATGTTAAACTACATAAACATATTCACGCAAATAGAACACATATTTATACTTTGTCTCTGTGCACTAGTGATTTTTGTTACATTCTGTCCATTGAATGCTGTGTCCTTTCTTTTCCACTTCTGAATTTCAGAATAATACTAACCTTGTACTATGGGGAAAAAGTGCTTCACAAATTGGTTGAATTGTTTACTTCACACCTATGAAAGCAACAAAAGGAAATGTGAGATAGCCTTCATTTCTGTGTCATAGCATTTAGGAGAGAGGCAGGCAAGACGGTGCCTTACTAGACAGTTAAGCCTGGTACCTTTACAGCCCTATAATTTCAAGAAAGTATAAAGAAGCCATGATAAAAATGACTGATATGTTGTCTTATTTTGGTATTTAGACTTTCAGTTGCCAGCATTCTCATTATATTTCCAATAGTAGCTTAGCCTAACTTAAGTCTTCCCTTAAAAAAAAAAAAATATTAGCTTTAGGGGAATGGTTGAACAAACTTCTGAAAGTCCGTGGCTGAGGAAAGGTTTTGATCTGCACTTTAAGCAGCACGCGATGTGAGTATAGATTGCCAATGGGAGAGAAAGTACCAGAATGTGAAACTGCAGAGAGCTGATCAGAATGTTCAAATGGAATTTAATTTTTTTTAAATACTCTGTTTCTTCACAAAGTTAAATTTTAACAAGGTCATACTTGAGAGAGTCTCTTTCACGGTGGAGCTGTGGATTTAGGACCACACACTGCCAAATTCAGAGTAGGAAAGCTACACTTGCAGGAGCTGGGCACTTGGCTGTCTTGTGTCTCAAACTAGCAAGGCATGCTCCTTCTGGTGCATTCACAAGAATGTTCAAACGATTTTGTTTTCACTCCAGGTTTTGAAATCTTAGGAGCAGTTTCAAAATGGGGATTCTCATTCTCCAGTTAGAAGTTACTGACACCACAGGGGAATTTGAGACATCTCTGACAAGAGGTCTGGAGTTAAACTTCAGGGGATTGGTTTACGTGTGAAGATCTGACTCTCTGAGAATCATATTCTGAAGTTTTATTCTGGTTTTCTTAGAGAAGCAGCCCTTCAATATCTTTGAGGGGAGATATTCTATGGAATTTACAATTTGGGGAAATATTGTCACATGAGTAGGAATTGGCAGATGTGTATTTGCACTGACTATGACATATTTTGTCAGTGACCTTTTCTCTTTATGTCCTGTTCGGGTTCTGGGTAGTCTCCCCTCAAAATGTTCCAGCCATATTAATTAACTCCTAGTGTTGAAATCTATCACCAGACTACATTCAAAAGACAAGTCTAATTTGGCCCCACTCCTGGATTCTGTTCCAATTACTTTGTGTTGCTACAGGGAAAGAAAAAAAGTCTAAATCTGGCATATTCTGCCACTTGCCAGTCTTCCCTTATAGGTGACTCCTCAAAGCAATAGCATAGCATCATCTCTATCTGCATTCATCACTTCTGTATGGATTTTGATACTCAGCTCATAAGTAGAAGATTACCCTTTTAGTATCATGATCCTTGGTGTCTGCAGTGCCATTGGGAGTTATGTGATGCATTAATGTGTCCTGGGAGATCCATCTAGTGAGGATCATCCTCTTCTTCAACGGAATATAAAGGTCTTTGGGGTTGGCTGTCCCACTCTGGACTCAGCCAGCACTCTGTAGCTGTTAAATCAATGTTTTTTACCAACCATTTCAGCAATTGTTTGCCTATTTTAAACACAACACAGACAGTCTTGTCTTTCTGTTTGTCATACTTGAGAAGGATATAAAGATTACAGCATCCTATCTAAAGTGATTTTATGATAAATTTGAACTTAATCCTGTACTTTTACAATCTGAATGTGTCAGCATGGAAACAGCAGAACTGCTCCATCTGTTTATGCAAGGAGTCTTGGCTAAGAAATGCTCAGATGGAGCCTTAATAATTCAGCATAATTCTGTAGGGTTAAGATGAGCACATGCTAGAGCACTGCTTAGCATTCAGTACTTACTGTACAGTATCTTGTTTAATTAGGGGATAAGTAGTTCTTGAGTATTTCCCCACTGCCAGCAACTGCCTTTTCTTTTCCGAAAGCATGTAACCTACATCTGTGAAATCCCATTGTTAATGTTTCTAATTGCAGATTCCCAGCATGTTTGGAAATGACTGACAGCAGTGATCTCTAATGTGCTGACTGGCAGTCTGAGCCTGGGAAGAGATAACATAATTCCTAAAACTTTGTGATTGCTATTGGTCATACTTCAGACAAATTTTGAAAATATTTAGAGGTAAAATCTGGAGTGTACAGAAAAGCTTTTGGTATTCTAATGGTGGAGGGGTGTGTTTCTTCATCTGCTGAAGATACGGGAAGATTCCAGTGGCCTCACTGGTCAGTCCTAAGTGATTAACTTAAACTAACTTCATGGCCATAGTATGGTCAGTGGCTGTTAGAATACCACTTACTATTTGACTCTGCTTTTTGATTCTGAAGCGCATGTTTTCTTACTCTTCTGCCAGAAGCATATGAGATCTGCAGAGCCTGCAGCTTTCTATCAAAGGGTCGCCATGACTACAATATGGGAAGATAAATGGTTCCTCAATATCATCAGGCAACTTGGCTGTTGCGCTCTGATCACACAATCTTTTGCAGGGTCTAGTGACAGAAGAGCAGATACAGCATTGCTGCTTCTCCAGATGTCTGGATGTTTCTGCAAAAAACCCTAAAACCCATGAACATTTATGCTTACAGATCTGCATACATGCTATTGAGAGCAAAAGTCTGTACATTAGAATACAGCTACATTGCTTTCTACAACCTCCTGTTAGTGCCCCTTTCCTCCTGTGGTTTTGGCTAGATATATTAATTTCTATCTGTATTCACAAAAAAGCTACTGTCGTTTTTGAGAGGCATGTGGAAAACGAGTGCACAGAAGAGTTTCCATGGGCCTATGGAAGGTGTAACATTACAGTTATCTTTTTAATAGTTATGTGTGTGTACACACTTGTACCCTCAGGCGATCAGAGTGCTCAATGAAAAAAATGAAGTTCACTTGCATTCACTACCATGGGGTAGTGCTGGTGAGGCATGCACACCTGTGCTTGTGCTCTGCTTTGCCCAACATTTGCTTTAATATCCTTTCACACAGTCAGGACTTGAGGGCTTGGTGATATTAAAAAAAGACATGGAAATGTTTTGATTCACCCAGGATTCCCAAAATGAACTTTGATCTCATTCTGAATAATTCATAGACTCGCTAAGATTCAGATCCCTACTGGAAAAATAAATCAATCGCAAACACTAGTTGGGAACAAACTGACTGAGCTGATGAGTGGCAATAATTATTTTTTTAACTTATGAGTTAGCCAATGCTTGGTCCTTGCTTTGTTTTATGGAAATAGTAGGACAATAGAAAGTTGGAAATTTCATCAGATCTGAGCATTTGAGCAGACATTAACAGATTTATTTATTTATTTAAAGAGTCTGGTTTTGTGGAAGATAGAAAGTAGAGCCAATTTTTTGTAGTCTCATAACAGATTGTGAGTTGCAAAATGCAGCAAGATGGGAATTGAGCTGTGTCCTCCAAGGCTAAATAAAATGGTTGTCTGCTAGTCCTTCTCCCCCTCTGTAATTTAGTCCTGGTTTTAATGAACATACCCTTAATACGCTGGGAGCTAAAATAAAATCTTGGGAAACAATCTTTCTCTGCCTTTTTTTTGTATGTTGGCAAAATGCAGCCTTTTTTTTTTTCTGCAGCAAAGGGAGTTATTTGGAACTTTTATTTGTTACAGCATCACAGATACAGGTGAAGGGTTGTGGGGGAGTGAGATATCAAGAGTCTGGTACCAAAGAAGATAAGAGGGCAGGCAGATATTCAGAAATTCCAGACTGGTAGTAACATCACTGTATGGTGCTCAGCAATCTTCCATACAGAGGGATGAAATGATTAAATAAAAACTGTCAAACCCTCAGGACACTTTTCAGGCATTAGATGGAAAAGAAGAGATAAGAGGGAGGAGCACACCCTGAGACAGCATGTTGCAGACAAAGAAAGTTTAAAATCTTCTCCAGCGGTAGCTCCGATTGAAGGAAATGAAGTTGCTCTAGTCCTGCTATTCTGTCCAGCCCACTTGTAACAGCTAGGGGCTAGTCAGGTATGCTGCTGCTACCTTTCCCTTTGTCAAACCATTGCTTTTCCCAGCCTCAGTACCCTGCTATGTTTATTATAGCAGGGACAGGAGAGGCAGCCTGGTTAAAAACTTCCCCAGCTGCTTTGCAGACCTGAATTGTGTTTCCTACTAAGTCACTGCCTGGATGTATATGTTTGTGCAAGTTGCTTTACGCCTGTGCGTCTGTTTCCTAAAGTATCAAACAGAAGTAATGAAACTAAGCTCCTTGGATTTAAACGTTAGCATTTCTTGTTTGTGTCTTATTCTCTGCTTTATCACTGCAGGATAAAGATTGCAATTTTATTGATACGAGATAAAAAGTGCCTAGAGCCTTAAATTCTACATGTATGGCTTTCTGCCTTAGAACAGATGATAAAGGATCAATAATCTTATTATGAATCAGGATTCTCTCACAGCAAAAATATTCATGCAAGGAAGTGAATAGTTGAGTTTAGTCATCTGGCAGTTCAATAATTTATTTGGAAAATAAGATCAAGAATCAGCCTCTCTGATACAGCAAGCAATCGTTCCATTAACGTATATTAGCATTTTTTCAGTTTAGAATAGAATTCCAAATAGGCTGAAAATGACTGTGCAAAAGTATGAAGATGGACTCTCTTATGAGATATTGACAAACAGGCTAGAAGAGTTTCATATTATTAGATTTTGCATATAGCAGTTGCTGCAAAAAGTAATGCACTGCATAAATAAAATACCATGTTTTGCATTTAATTTTAAGGCACAAAATAGAGTAAGTCACAGGGGTACATCAATATCTATGATACGCTTATGAGTTATTATATTGATCAAAACAGTATATAGAATACCATTTCTTTCAGAAAAGCTGTGGAGATATTTTACCTTTGGTTATGAAGGTGTCCTTCAGGCATATAAAGATGGGTTTTCTTAAATAGCAAACAGAAGAAAATTAATCTTCTCGCTTTTGCATTCAGTTTGGCAGAAATCTTAATACAGTAATGTTCTACTAGCTGTTAAATGATTAACTTGTTATTACTTGTTTTACTTTTGTTTGTTATCACACTACAAACACCTATTGACTTGGAATTCATGCATAAAAAGCTGAGGCATAAGTGATTTTAGAAGTCAATACCTGTGTGTTGATGGTATTTTGGTAAATGGCTTTTCCCTGCTTTAATCACCAGTGAAAGGATGCAATTTTTTTTTTTTTTTAAAAGTCTGTAATGCTACATTGCAGGTTTCACAGAACACTTCTTAATGTCAGTAAAAGCAAGAGCTTGTTCTCATCAATGGGTCATTCTGTAGTATCATTTAGCTGCCTTCTTGACTATATTTTTATAAAAATCCTCTGTGCAGACCACTTGCTGTTGGGGAAACAACAAAGAACTCCTTTTATATAAGAAATCTCCTTAACCACTGAAATAAGCTATTTTCCATGGAAATTCCAGTAACCTACTTTCCCTTTTTATTCTTCAGCCTAATCCTGAACCTGCTGAAATAAGCAGATTCCAGCAGACTTTAGATCAAACCCTCGAAGCAGGAGTTTTGTCTGACAGTGCAGTAGGGACGTGACTCCTGTACCTCTTTGCTGGACTGTTTCTGAGCGACCCTGCATGTCCCATGGCAGTGCACAGTGGTTATGATTTTTCATATATAGCTACGCTCCCCCTTTTATTCAGCTCTGCAGCAGAGCCTCACCTCTATTGATAGGCTTGTGCTTTTCCCTCAGGCCTGAACTGAATTTATACTTCCAACTTAACTCTACAGATTCCCACCACCAAAGAAATGCAGGTTTCATATACCCTGGCTTTGGAGTGTGCTCTGACAAAGGTCCATTTATCTGAGAATTATTATGGTGCCAAGAGATGTGGCAGTTGCCATAGCAACAATTACATATTGTGTTGAATACCAGAGTAAATACTATAAAGAACATGAGCCACTGGTGGTTTTCATTAATTTAACGTTCCTTTTTTGGGCAAAGTGTGTCTTGTAAGTTTATTCACTGTATGTATAAACGCTTAGATCAAACATGTGGGCTAGCTTTCCTTCTATTTCTCCTCAGTGCGCAACTTCAGCATGTAGATGAGAAGTACTTGGTTATTTAAGGAGAGAAAAATGGTCTTATAGACTGGAAACATGAATAATTGACTGTGAAACAAGAAGGTGTTAGCTTTGTGAATGTTCAGTGCTTTTCTCTATGAGTAATCTACATTCAGATTTTATGTGAACTAGGGATGTATTTATCCAGGAAAAGGGACTTTGTGCTTTCCAGTACCAAGCACAGCTAAGACAAGTATAGAATATGTTTAACCGTGATTCAAAGGTGAAATGAGATGATTTTTGAAACAAATGAAAACCTTGTTAATTATTCCAAATTATTAACAGACTAATGAAAAATTGCAGGCAAAAATATTCTAAATTAACACTTTTTATTAAAAACACCTAAAAATCATAATTCCTTTTAGCCCTGAACTGCGTTTAGACTTCTCAGTTAGTTCTCCCTGCAGTAACAGGTATCATCCATGGGACATTTTCACTATTGCTTGGTGTGCTTCTGGTTTAAACTTAAGGTTTTAGTGGAAGCTCAGAACCAAATGCAGTTCTGGAATGCAACTAATTTTATTCTATTTTTTTTTAAAACACACTTAGGTCTTATCCTTCATCCATAAAACTTAATGGCAAAGCTCCCATAAATCTCAGTGAAAGAGATTATTCAAAGATTGCTGAAGTCTTTTATCTGAACTAAAATTCACCCTGGCACAGAATGCCCAGAAAATACCTATTTACTTCTTGGCCCTAAAACATTTCTATGAGAGTTTGAATAGTAGATGAGTTGTGTTAAGACAGTTGAATTGAATTAGCTTCTTTTTATGATCTAGGATGCTAATTGTCCTTTATCCATTAAAAAAAAAACCAAAACCCACTAAATTTTGTGGATGAGTGATAAACCATCATGTATTGACATGGTTTTTTTTTTTCAAGTTGTTATTGTTCTGAGTCCAGCCTGAAAGTATTCTGATGATATAGAGAAAACGATGCCAATCCTATGCGTTAATCTCCAGAGACTGATGGAGTTGTGTGGAAATTTGTGCCATAGGTGGGGGGAACATTTAAAGGAACCATTTGGAAAAGGTTTAAATTTAAAATTCATTGCAGTAAATGAGGATATAAGTGGGAAAGCAACAGACTAAGCATGATTTAGTAGAACATTAAGCAAGATCATAAAGGATAAGTAGAAGTCTCTTAGGATATGTAATATCTTTCATTTATAAAGTGGCTTTCATCCTGCAAGATCCTTGAAGCGTAACTATTAGGTACACAGAGAAAGAATGTGTATGTGCATGTCTATATACATATATCTGTAAAAAGAGGTATTTGCATAGATACCTTTATTGTTGATACTTATTTCATAATACTTTTTCACATCAGGGTAGGAACAGAGTCATTTTTAAATAAGGGGTTTGGGAAAAGGATATGGTGATTTCTATATGATGTTAAAATTGCCATGACATCCCTAATATCCTCAAGTTCCTAACGAACAAGAGATGTTACAGAAACAAGAAGAACCAGTGAGACTTCTGGTACAAAATTTCTTCCATGGTTGTTCTCTGATCCAGTATGCAGGAATGGTGCAGTCAATGTATGACAGCTACCCCAGTTTCACCAGTGATACCTCAGAGTTATTAAGGAACAGAGACAATTCCAAAAGGAGATCAAACTAAGCTGTGTTCAAAACTAAATTCAAGGTTCTTTTTTTGTGTCAGAGACACAAAATATTGCTGGTATTTTCCCACTATAAGCTTTTCTATCAGCTTCCAGAAACAGGGTAGATTTGAGAGAGAACTATAATAGGAGAAATTATTCACATGAAGAGATGATTTCCTGAGTAGGAGTTTAGTCATTTCTCTCCATCAGAGACATCAATAATCATCCCTAATGATTGCCCCAATAGTTCCATGCTGGTTTTCACAAACCTGAAGGAACATTTATTACGGTTATTATAGTAACACCTATCTCAGCACACATCTTAAACATTTAATGAAGCATCACAGGATAAAAATCTACATTTGTCCTCCCCTAAGAATTGATTCTGCCACTGTAAGGACAGATGGCTCCTTCTGGACCTAAAATTCCTTATTTGTGGATCATCACATTTCTGTTGCTTTTAAGAGTATTCCTTTGCATCTTATTTTACAGCTGGTTTTCTTAAGTACGAACTTGGCAAGTTGAAGAAGTATTCAGCATAAGAATGATAGAGTTAAAGCTTAATATAATTTGGTATCTCCATAATAAACAACTCTGTTAATATTTACAGTCATCTTGGACTGTAATCATCATTAATCATCCAGCTCCTCACTTCTTATTTTACCACCAAATCAAACTGAATAACCTTTGGATTAAGCAATTGATCTGTCTTAGAAAAAATAGTTTTACTAGTTGTTTATATATCTCCCCCTCTTACTAACAGGGCACCTAGGGATAGTGATCACACAGGAAGAGAGTAGAGGGGCAGTANATAAAGTCTTCAGATTACTCATATCTCATATGAGTATAATTGTATAAATGACAAGATTTTCTGGAGCTTTAAGGACTTTGCTAATAAGAAACAACACAGAGTTAAGCATTTTCATATCCTCCTGATGTTTGCCCAATGCCTTGTCAGAGTTACTAGAACAAGATGCAAAATATATCCATCAGATGAAGATTTATACACTTTGCAGACTTAATGATGATAATCTACAAGGTATTAAAAAATTTTTAAAAAATCTATTTTTTTTTTTTTTTTAAT
>VZTQ01004234.1:0-68407 GCA_013400755.1 Pelecanoides urinatrix | reverse complement strand
GGAAAATACAGAAAGCAGTACACCAAATGCAGTCTCCATTAAGTCAACAGGAGTTGTTCCACTGACTTTAATGAGCTTTGAATCTATTCATAAATCTGCTATGAGGAGTGTTCAAATCAAAATTTATTTGAGGGTGACCTTGATGTTAATTGTTAGTGCTTCCATGTTGTTTAATTGCCACGAAGACTGAACGTATTAGTGGTACTATCATATGGTATAGTCCTTTCTATTGGATACTATTAACATCAAGTTGATATATATAATATTCATTGTGTGTAATGGTAGTGCGCAGTCACAGTATGCCAGTTATATTTTGTGTCTATGAAACAGGAAAAAAAAAAAAATCTTCAATTATTTTAAACGTCATTTTTAAACTTCAGCTGAATCCCTGAAAAATTAATGCTTTTTTTTATCAAGTAGCTCTTTAGAGGATCTCAGAAGTTTCACACTTATTCAGTGGCTTTTAATCCCAGATTTTTTGTATTGACTATAATTACTTTAAAATTATATCTCAAATTTGTAAATACCATAAGGCAGATGCTGTTCAGTCCTATGATGTTTAATAAATTTAACATCTGCCAGAAAAGTTCAATCATCTGTATCCCAAATGGAAATGTTTCCTGCTTTAACATGTTATATTTACTTCAAGTAGAGGAAAAATATGGGAAATATATTAGAAGTATAAAAAGGAAAGAGTTCCTTTTATATTTGTCTACTAAATAGAAAAGTAGCTGGTTTATTTGAGGGACATAATTACTGTATCTTCTAGTGGTATGAAAATATGGGATAGTTAGAGGGTCAGGGGGGAGCAATTATTTTGGTTTTGTTTAATGGCTTTCCCAATTCCTTGTCACTGCTGGTAATTATTGTGTCTTTTCTTTTAGTTGGTTCTCAGTGCATTAGGCTGTATTTAGGATCACTTTATTAATTGAAAATGTGTTTCAGAACAATTGTGAATTAGATAAGTGACTTGATTAAGACTCAGTCTATAAAACTATAAAACGAGAAAATAAGGTGAGGGAAATTAATCTTAACTCTAGACGATAGGAAGATAACGCTCTGGTTTCCAGTGTAAGAGTATGTGTTTAGGAGAATCAAGGGAGAGAGCAAAAACATTTTGCATTTGCATTATTTCTCCTTCATTTTACTGTAGTAGTATAGAAGCACTGACAAAGATTGTGGCTTTTGAGACCTAGTTTATACACGTAGTAAAAGATAGCATCTGCCCAAAGAGCTTCCAGACAAAACAGAGACTGGACAAAAGGAAAAAGTGTTATAATACTGACAATCTCCAATTTTATACCTCTCTGCCTCAGATTTCTGTGTATAAAATGGAGATACTCTATAAGTATATTCAAGGTAAAGTATTCAGATACAGGGTAATAGGGACCTTTTACCTTTTGCTGGCGGAGACCTAGCAATTTTGAAATTAAGGCTGTTACACTTGGTTGTTTGATTTAACTCTATTCCAAGCCATCTACTTGGTGGGTTACATCTGAGCTCCACTTCAGGGGACCCATGCAGTGGCTTCTTGGGAGGTCTTTGTGGCCTGCAGTTTACCAGGTAGAGCTTGCTGACTTGGACTGTTTCTCTCTAGGAAGGTAATAAGCAATTCAGTATATATCAGGATATACAAACAGATCTTTGCCTTTACCTTATGCTCATCTCCAAGAAATTTCCTCTGGCCTTTGACACCCCATTATTATAATTTCACATGTCCATGAAGATTAATTTGTAGTCCCTTCTGATAATAGTGTGATTTACATGTGTGAAATGTATTTTCCAAAAATATGTCTGTGGACTTGTGGTGTAATGCTGAGTTACATGAAAGTCCTTTTAGTGGATCTTTCTCTCTCTCTCTCTCTCTCTATGGATGTGCTACACAGCTTTTGGGCCAACNGAACTAATTCTCAGCAGATTTTTCACTAAACTTGTTTGTAAATCTTTTGCCCCTGTTATACTGTCAACAAACATATCTAGTATCTAAGAAGTTTTTCCTTTGTGTTTTGGATGGTTTTTTTTAATATATATTATTCCAATTTCTGTTTTGCTGTTGTTTAACACAGATAAATTGGTGAATCTGATCTTTTGGCTGGTATCTTCTGCTGCTGGGAGTTATGATCCAGCAGGATGGTCAAATCTGGTTCAGCATCAGAAAAAGCTGAAAATCCTAGCGTCTATTTCTTAGTCTTATGGGTAGGTTTTTTGTCCACACAACCTGAAGTTCCAGAAGTTCTTTCAGAAAGGAAGAACTGTAAAACAGGGTAAAGTTGAGCTCTACATTAACTGATGCCAGTCTATAGTGTGTGCAAACCTGATGTACTTACTGTGCTTATAGAGAATAAAGAGACCATGGTACTCCTCTACGTTGTAGATTTACTAGAAGGTAATTCTCCACCACCTGGGAATTTTCTGCTAGGCACTTTCCGCATTACCAGCAGTGATGCGGATAGCTCACCTGATCAGGGAATTTGGCCACTAAAGTCACTTGTGGACTCTTGGAATTAAAGACTTGTTTTCCAAATGTTTGCATGGGTTACAAG
The DNA here is from genome assembly GCA_013400755.1 of Pelecanoides urinatrix. Lineage (NCBI taxonomy): Eukaryota > Metazoa > Chordata > Aves > Procellariiformes > Procellariidae > Pelecanoides > Pelecanoides urinatrix. The sequence continues at coordinate 65,864 of VZTQ01004234.1, read as the reverse complement.
ACCATGAAGAAGTGTAGTGATGGAAGAAAGAGAAGCTGTGTATATTAGCTAGCTTGTGAAGTAAATTTCTGTGGTGACCTTAAAAGGCAGGGAACAGTATGTTTCATACTTTCCTTCATAATTTCTCTTTTCAGAAGAACAGGGTGGAGATGGTTGTGGCATGCTGCCCTGAATTCCATAGGCACGCCTTGCCAGGCGTTGCTCTGGCAATGGGAATAAACTGTTGTCTCTGAGGAATACACTAATGGTATTTGGCCAACCAGACAAGCGGCATAAACAAAAGTTTAAAACTGTATTTTTGAAGTTATGCCTGCACAGTATTAAAAGCCTATTCTGCTTCCCTGCCATGCTGATGATGCTGACAGGCAAAGTCAAGGTGCACTGGTTTATTGACTTTAGAGGGAGCTCTGATTTTTCAGGAGGGAGCTAGATGTGCAGCAGAATAAAATACCTTTTTCTCCTTCCTACCCCAAACCAAACAGAACTCAAAACACAACTAAGGAGCACCCACAGCAATAATATTATTTATCGAGGGTGCCAGGATGAGAGGTTGAAAAAGGTATTTTAAATTTTTTTTTCCCCAAATTGTTAAGCCAATCTTGCAGCTGGATATGCATGGGGGATTCAGTTCTTTGTTGTTTTAGTACAGTTCATATTTTCCTAACATGAGAAAAAGGTGAAATCACAAAAAGATTGATCTTTATTTCAAGATTAAAGTTTCAAAAGCTTAAGATTTGAACTTTACTTAAATCTCTTCAAGAGGTTTTGAAAAACTATTATGTAATCATATCTTTCATTTCAGCTATAGTTGGAAACAATACTATCAACATCGCATAAAAATATTGTTCTTATCATGTTTCTATTTGTATTGCAAGAATAAATATCTCTCAGGACTTCTAACCTAAATTTGCAGGCTCAGAAGTTTGTGATTATTCAAGATAAGCTTCAGACAAGCCTATAAAATCCCTGCTATTTGTTTTGTGCAAATGCAGACCTCCTCATGTTTTTGAAGTGTAGCCATATCTGACATGAGCAGTGGGGTCACTTAGTCTTTGTTGTTTTTAAAAGTAATGCTAGTTTCAGTGTATTTCTTGTATTTTCTTGGAAAGTTTAAACGCATTTGTGGTGTAAGTACACATATGTAGTAACACAGAACTAATCTATATCCCTTCATTATTTAATACAAAGAATGAAGTGCTTGTGATTCAGAGAAAAAGAAAGGTGGGGGGGTAGACCTGTCTGAGTGTGATGTGGTTGTAATCCCTGTATCTTTGTAGTAAACAAAATAGTCTGAAACTGCAGGCTTCAACTGAAGTCTCATGTGGACCCCAGTGCCTGGAGAGGGATATGGCTCTCTGAGACTTCAATGAGACGTCAGTGAGATGCCTGCCTGCTGGTTCTGCTTCCTTACCCAGATGTTCAGATCAGCAGCCTTAATCTGAGCTCTTCCCTGTACTTAACTGCTGTAAAGATTCTTAATAGCATAGATAAACTGTGTTTTCATGCTGTCCTGTGGGCATCTCGCTTTAGAAGTATGTGCCAAAGTTTGAAGGTCTACCCCAGTGGCTCCTCACACGTTTTTTGCAGTCAGCTACAGTGCGGCGGCTTTGAATAATTTCTCTGCCAGGGAATATGTATCACCTCAAGGAGGTGGAAATAAATGAAAACAGTGTTGCCAGAATTAAAAAAGAATACTGGGAAGGAATCCTGTTTGTACAAATTTTCTAGGAGAGAAACTGGGAAGACAGGTAAGGGACAGAGAAGAGGAGAGGTGGAGAATAATAATGAGGTAAAAGTTGTGGCAGACAGAAGGGGTCATGAAGAGCACTAAAATTTAAAAAAAAAAAAAAAAGGCGGGGAAAGTGGATAGGAAATCGGAGCTCAGAAAAAAATAAAGGAAAAGAATGAAAAAAAAAAAACCAAAGCTATATCTATTCTTACAGGTTTCCTCAAACTGTTCATGTCCCCTCCCTCTGTTTTAGTTTCTCTTTGCAGCCTGTAGCACGAGTCTCATAAAACTTCGCTAAGATTATAATGCAATACCTTGGCACCAATCTCTCTTGTTTATGTGTCCATTAGTTCAAAGCCACAGACAGGCAATTTATTGGGTATGAAAAATGTCACCTATGGCACCCTCATTTGCATCTGAAAATTGATTTTTGTCACACTGGGATTTTAGGACAACCTTTTTTGGCAGCCAACATTGCCACAAAGCATAATAAAAATAATTATGTGACCACAAAAGCAGGTAAGGTTCACTGTAAATTTTAAGTCTCTACAGAATTGTAGTTGGCAAGGCATTATTGATGAGATTGTGAAAGAGTTACCCGTGGTAATCCTTCTTGAAGATTTAATATTGACACCTAAACTTAAAACATGACTTGTGATTGCTAGCAAAGTGTATAACAACAAAATGGTACTTGATTATATTTAGTCAAACATTCCAGCATGATAGCAGAATGTTAGAAATGTCAGTTGAACAACTGATGAACTATTAATTAAGATTTTTAAAGTGATGATTACTGAACTATGGAATGTTTTTTAAGAAAGTACTATAAAACACCTTTTGATGATCATTTAAAACGTCACCTACTTAGCATTTTTGCAAGTGCTAAGTCAATTTATTTTCCACTTTCTGATGTATTTGGCTCTTGGAGTCTGCCAAGTTTTTGTCTCTTTCACTGGTGAGATGGTGAATGTACATGGGAAGATGTCATTGTCCATTGTGATATTGAAAAATCCTATTAATTATCAGTGTTAAGTTGCCCAAACACTTTCATTAGTTATTTTGGCAAAACAATTCCCCAGGGAGAGATATATTTATATAACAAACTCCTCTAAAGCTGAATCAACCATAAATGGATTTTGCAAACTTGTTTCCTTTGTTGTAGATAAATTGCTTTACAGCAGTGTTCATTATGAGAAAGTTCTTTGCCCACTGCAGTAGTTTATCAGCACGGAATAATCTACAGCTTCAGTTTCAATGGTAAAAAGACACCATTCTTTAATATGAATGCAGCTTTTAATCTTAGCTCAGGATGTTTGTTCTTTTTTTTTTTTTTTTTTTTTTTCCCCCCTGCCTTATTTAAAAGACAGGCAAAGGATGGCAATTTATAAGCTCATATTCCTTAAACCAAGTTTCTGGATGCAGCTATGAAGGGAGCAACGTACTATTGAAAATGGATGAGCGTGATCTGACTGAGATGCATGTTAGAGAAAGGAGGGAGTGAAAAAAGTGATTCTTTGGTATTTGAGAAATGTGTAAGTTTTTATACAAACATTGAATGTATGGAGAAATTTGGAGTTATTGAAGACTTTGTTTTTGCTAAAATCTAAATTTAAACTTTTATTTTCTAATCTAATTAATATTCAGTGTTTTAATACTTCATTAATAATACTTTGGCATTTGGCTGAATATTGAGAGAAGTGCTCAGAGTGTGACATTCCTTCTGGCTGTTTTTGTGGAACGCCTTTACTAGGATTTATGAGATAGGCCGTTAAACAGTAAGCAAGGACTGTGTGTACATATTTCACATTCACTCAATGCTGTTTCTGCTAGCAGAAGGATTTGATCTTAATCATGGGTTAGTCACAGTCCACCCAAAACTAAGCCTGTTTTAAATCTTGGGTGGCACAAATATTTTGCACTGATGTCAGGCTTCAGCTGCTAGGCACGCTTGCTGTCATTTGAGACCCACTGGCATTAGTTTATAGCAGAGCTGCTAGCTTGAAAAGGGAGTACCAGGAAAGTTAGTCAGAGACTTTACCTAATTAGTGGTGGGATGAGATGTATCTCTGTTAGCTATCACAAGTGTCACTAAAAATCAGACCCAATACCTTTATATTCCAATGTGGCATTACAATTCAGGAAAAAGTCAGGTATGTTTTCTTCTTTGCAAATGGTTTTACTATCCATCGGTCCTTAGAGCCTGGGTTTAAATATTTACTGGGAAAAAAAAATACTGTTGTTTTCTAAGTTTCTCTCCATTGTTTTAGCAGTATTTCCTCCTTCAGTGTTTGTTTGGTTTGGTCTTCATGACTTTGGCTATGTTTTGAATGTAGGCTTTATAGTTTGTAGAAGTAGCCTGGATCACACTCTGAGACTGTGCTCAGTAACATAGTTTTACCATATTTGGTTCTCTTCAACTGAAAGAAGCAGCCTCTGCTAGTTAAATTCTATATTTAGTTTTGAACCAATGATTTTGCTGTTAGAAATTGTTGCATCCAATAAAAAAGAAAAATCATTACTATCAGTGGAGAAACACTTAGGCAAATACAAGACATTCTTTTACAAAGTTAAAAGAAGAAAAAGGGTGTGAGTTTCAGCATTTATCATACTGATAGCATCAGCAGGAAAAAAAGATTCTACTGTATTTCTATATAATCTACAATGAAATACTAGTGAATACTTTTTTTTAACCTTATTGAATGAGACCTGGCTGTTACTGTCAGTATGAACAGGACTACTTGCTTCTCTTTCTTTGCTTGCTCAAAACTCTGAAAAAGGCAATTAATAATTTACTTGAATCTCCATGATTTTTTTCTGACCTAAATACCTATGCTTTAATCTAAGAAAGTACTAATCCCTGGAAACTACTAATCAATAGAGGAGAAACCTATAATTTCTATGTAGATAACCAATAAAATGAATTATTACACAGGTTCCATTTCATTCCATAACAAGACTATTCCAAACTTCCACCCTGTTCTTTATCATGTTCATGTTTCTGTGAATGATCTTTTAAGCCAAATAAGCTCCCTAACCATGCTCTCCACTGACACCATGCAATGCCTTTTTTTTTTAACGTTTTTGATTGGTTTTGCAATTTATGCCACTAGTTTTCCAAGTGGCACAGGCATTACTTCCCCTGTCAAGTCATTCAGATCACAGAGATAACCTTTTTGTTTTCATCTTGTGCTGTAAATGTAATAAATCAAATCCTTGCCAAAAGCAAGTTTTGAATTTTATATCATGAAATTTGCATTTCATGCTCTGTTGCTTATTCACAGAAGCTATCCAATCTGAAAAGAAAAATAATACCACATGACTTGTGTAACTAATATGGACAAATGTTTCTAAGCAACTGCCTAAGCAATCTGAAGATCAAAAATTACTCATTTGAGAAACTTTCGTATAATGGTAGAAAATGTATTTGTTCACAGATTTCAAGGTCTGTTAATGGACAGTTTGTAAACTGAAACAGGGCCAAAAATGTATCAAATTATGAATGCTGCAATTTATTAACTTGTCTCTATTAGATAAGTTCAGCAAAATAAAGCTATTTTAAGCAAAGAAACTGATAGTGTGCTTCACTCCACTCTGAAATAGTCTGGCAACAGCAATCAGAACCTTAATCACTAAGCTGATAGTTTGATTTTATTGCAGTGCTACATTCAGATACTAAGGAGAAAGGTGCAAAGAAAGTTGAATAACACAAAGTAGAATTAATTTTCTTACATTCCTTGGAAATTTTGCACTTCATAGAAGCAACATGCTGTGCATAATCTGATATACACAATGGGTCTTTGGGCTCATTTTGAAGCAGAACATTTGTACTTGGCATGTGCGACGAGAACTGAAGAATTCATCTTACAAATTCATAATGCCATTTAAATACAGTCCAGTCGAGATTCTTCTGGGGCTAGCTGCATGATGGATAATTATGAGGAGTAGAGAGATTTTGCTGATTTAGCTCAAGCTGTGAGAACTCACGTTTTTAATTCTAGAATTCTCCTGTTTAAATTCTAATGTGTCAGTAAAGGCAGCAGACATCACAGGTCTGACTTTAATGACTTCAGTGACTTTGGGAGCAAGACAATGCATATAGATAAAAATAAAACTTATGTGACAGAACAAATATGAAATATGAACAAAAAAGTGAAGTGGAAACTAAGGGATGGATAATACTGTGTTTTGGTTGGAGCTCAGGTTTTTGAATACATTTGAATGCATCACTTCTTTCTCAGAAAGACACTGGATTAGAAATCAAGAGACCCGAGTTGAGTTTTTAGATCTGTGGGGTGTAAGTGCTAAAATAATGTCATTCACTGGAATGTCTCTGGAAGCAATTACTAGAACAATACTGAATCTGTATCTTCTCTATCCCTTGTGAATACTTTGACCACTGGACTATCTGTCTCTATTCAGTCCCTCCATTGTAGTCAATAAGGAACTTTGAAGTGCTCCAACCCTGCTCTGACAGTTTTGAGAGTATTATTTCTTTTTAATAATCTTGGATGCTGCTTCCCACTGTCCGGAAACCCAGAGTAGGTAGCCCATGGCCAATGCTAGAAAAACAAGGCAGTAGGAGTAGCTGTGGAATTGCAGAACAGATGGCATGCAGGCTGGGAGTAAGGTTGGATCTGTTTTCTCTTGGCCAGGAAACTTGAATAAAACCTGTTTACTTGGTGTTTGTGTAGGTGGTGACTGTTCTCATCTCATGGAGACACTCAGTTAAAAGTCAACAGGTGTGAAGTAGGGAATAGAAATGTTTCTATGATACTGTGGCTGCAGGTTGTAGGGCAAAATGCTCGGATCCAAAGATATGAATTTTAATGATACACAGTATTGAACTATCAATGTCACATTTCATGTATTGTAAAGCTGTACTCAACTTTAGTTTCAATAGTTGTAATCCAGAAGAACCCCCTTCAAACCATGGGAAACTGTAACTCCTGCCATTTTAGGCTCTTTTTCCTGAAGTATGTGGCAATTAATTTTGTTAGCAGCTTGATGTCACAGCTCATGAATCATTGATCTGTTCCAGTACAGCAATTAATTTGCTCCTGATCCCTGACAAGTGCACTCTTTGAATTTCCTGAATTAGACTTAATTGCCAGCATGTGATTAAGGAGAAATGTGAGAATCCATTGAGATCTCCAAGCCTATGTCTGGGTGTCCATCTTGTACGTTTCACTTCTCTTTTGGAAATCTGAAAAAAAGCTGACCTTGGATTTCCCACCCCAAAATAGATATGGCAAAAACAAAACAATGCTGCTATTTCTAACTAGCATATTTTACAAGTTCTATAGAAGTTGGATCTAGAAGTGAAATTTGAGTAAATGACTGTTTTTTAAAGTGTCTTGGTAGTCATACTTTTCAAAAAGTTGCTTTATTGCATGTGAATTTTAGATACCTCTCATCTAAGTCAGAACTGCATACTCTCTGCTTCAGTAATACTTTGTGGGTCTTTGAGACTGTCCAGACTATGAAAGTTTTAGAACTAAGGGGCATTGTCCTGTGAATTTAATTGGGCCACTATTGTGGGAACAAATAACACAGGGCATGTTCAGGTCTTGTAATTTCATCTTTGACAAATGCAGTCAAAGTCCAGTACCAACTCCAGTACTGCTCAGGTACTAATAAGAAGCTGTCCACAAGACACAACACTGTCTCTTTATTTGTGTCACAGAATAGAATTAAGGTTCCGGTATCAGACAGTTACTGTCTGTTAATTTGTTTGTATTGAAGACTAAAAATACAGCCCAAGTGGTGAAGTGGATTAATACACTATGATTTTAGCTCTTTGGACTCAGTTAATGCCTGTTAATTAATTTGTTCTGAGTAGCTGGACCAAGCAGTGAAGTGGATTAATGCGCTAACACTTCAGCTCTTTCGACCAAATTTCAAATCTAGCTTGGTGAATGGGGAGTTTTGCCGTAGCCTAGACCTAAGTGGACATTTTGTCTTCATCACAGACTACTGCTTCATTTGTCAGTCTGGCAGCTCCTGTATAAGATAGCACAAGAATGCCAACTCTGTAGAGCACCATGCATGCATAGTCAAGTCTAATAGAATATATCCAGACTTTTTTGTTGTACAGATCTATAATCTAAACACAACATATTCCTGCTTTGCAGTCTTACGTTATTTCTGCAAGGAGTCAATACAGCTCTGATCTAATGGAAAGGAGGAAGGAAGTGGTGCAGGCGCATGACTGCAACATTACGTTACATTACATGCAAGGGTGTACTAGTACTAATGGAAAGAAAAGTATTGAAACTCCCTCCTAGTTAAACTGTCCTTGATTACTGCAACAAGAAACAGACTTCTCAGACCCTTAATAAAAGGGGTCTTGTTTTTCAGCATGAGGTAACTGGCAATTTTTTTGCAGTACCCATGACCAGGTCTCCTATATGTAATCTGTGCTGCGCAGAGTATGATTCATCTGGCTGTGCCCATGCACATGCACAGTTCAGGTTGCCAGAATGTAAGGGGGTAGGGTTGCAGGACATACGATCAGTGTCTGCATCATGATTTCTTTTCTGGGTTTTGTGAAATCTCAGGCCAAAGGCTGAATTCCTCATTTCCTCCCCCTGAGAATTTTATGGAATGGGAAAATAAGATGTTTTCTGGACAGTCAGGATTAGTGATATATTGTGAGAGAAGGAAGAGATAATGTTTAACATGTGTATCTGTCCAACATGACATGAAATAATTCTCATTTTAAATAAAGACCTGCTTTTATTTAAAGTGAGAAACAATGACCTGGAAGCTTTGGAACCCCCTGGGTCTGCTGTTAGCTTAACAAGGGGCTTCTCTTTCTGCTTTCCTGCTTCTTGAATTGCTGCTTAGACCACGCACACTGAGTTTAAAATGCCACTGTTGTGATTTGACAGATTTTATACATTCTTTGAATTGACTTGGGTAGCTGTGCATTGGGAAAATGGCAGGGAAGGGGAGAACAGGGTCCTGGATGAGTTATGGTGGTATTTCTCCAGCTCTAACTCCAGCATGTCATGTCAGCTTCCAATGAGAAAGTCAGGGGTTAAAATACGGCATTACGAGGAATTGCTGTTACTTTTCTTGTCTTGAATGAGTTGAAGGACCTGTACCAGAAGCGTTCCCAAATCTACCAGGATTTCAAAAATTTTAATACTGGCTGTGCTTTTGGTGGGGGAATGGAACTAGTTATCCGATAAAGATGGGTGAAATAGGGAAGCTTTGGAGTTATAATGCCAAGATGGATGTTGCTCAAAAAACCCCCTAAGAATAGGAAAAACAATAGGTATTTCTGGAAATAAAAATGCAAATTTGAGATTACTTCAGTTTGGGTTGAGTTGTATCATCAGTGTTCAAGAGAAACAAATTCAAAATGAATGTTAAGGAATGAATATTTTCCAAAGAAAAACAAGACTTTCAGAATTACACTGAGACCTTGAGCAAGAGAAAGTGAGGTATTATTTGGGAATGCAGGCAGTGCATAGGAAGAACAGAAGGATCGTTCGGAGTTTAGAAAAGAATAGCAATGTAAATAATCAATGTTTGGAATTAGAGGAGGGGTGTTTTGTTGAGGGAATAGAGATGATGAAGAAATTGAGGGATAATGAGGAATATGTGGCAATAGAGCTTTAAAAAAATTGTTGGGGAGCAGGACTGAGAAGGTTTTAATTGTAACCACAGCTTGGAGCCTTGTAGGGGATAGGAAGAAATGTGTTTTATGCATCCATTCAGACATGGGACTGGGACTGCAGCCACTAGATCTATTAAACAGTATACATTACTTTAACATGCAGTATTATTGCTTTAGGGTATCATGAAATTGCTTTTGTGCGGCACTGTTATAATGCAATGAATTCCATAGCACTTGAGCAATCCAGAACATGGGTATAAAATGTGTTAGTTTTCTTCCATATACTTATAGCTGGCTGCCCTGCAGCAAGACATAAAAAGCTGTTTTTCCAAGGTAGGACAACTTCTGCTATGAATAGGATTTATTTTACATAAGAAATAAATTTTCTTTATTAGAAATTGTCCTTATATCCCAGAAGTGAAACATAGAACAGCTTGTGTTACTCCACATTTGGAGTTGTCAATTGTCTGCTATTGATCCACAGATTTAGTGTCTATATAGGTTACTGCCCCACCAAAAGGGTTCATCTTTGATTCATTTATCATGTCCTAGGATTGAGCTGTGTGTTCTATGTGTTCTTTCTCCTTCTCACTCTGGAAATCAGGGTGTTTTCAACATGTGTGAAGCTTGCTGGGGTTTAAAGGGAAGCTCTCACATTTTGAGTTCCTCCAATACAAGTGGAGAAAGGAGTCCACTGAGTGGACTCAGTAGGAATATTAAAAGTAAGAAGTTAAGGTTTTCTGTCCATGCTGTGCAATGAATTTTCCATGTGGCTTTGGTTAAGTCTCAAAAGGATTAGATTTGTGAAAGGTTTTAATTGCTTCAGAACTCCACTATGTGTCTAGTCCTATTTTCAATAGCAGTTTGGTATCTAACTCAATTGGAGATACCTTCATTAAAAGAAAAAAGAAAAACAAAGCCAAAAAAAAACTATTTTCAAGGTAAATTTTTGTTACAACACACTTTTCTTAAGGCTTGTATGCTTTGGTAATTGCATCAGTGTGTGCTTTCCTTATTTACACTACATTTACTTAAGGTGCTGAAGGTTTTGGGATATCTTTAACAATTTTGAATTTTTTCTGGCGTGCTGTGAAAGTAGTCTGGTTTGTTTACTTTGCAAGCAGTGTAAGCACAGTAGAGGTGGGGAGAAGAGTATTTTTAATGGTGATAAGTGATGTGTTGTTAGTGTGTCCTGGCAGAGGCATAAGGTCAGCCACTGTCTTTTTCCTTAAGCCCATATTTGCAATGCTGTTTGACAGATGCTGTCAGAGCATATTTGGTTGTTTGTGTATAAGGGATACCTCATTATATTTAATGAGCAGTGTGGAACCAGTACGAGATTTCCTGAAAGAAGGGGTGATTCACGTATGGTTCAAAATGAAATTAACACTCACTAAATGATGACAAGAAAAGTCTGAAATGTTAATTTAAAAAAAGAAAAGGCACTTGTTTGTCATTTATGTATTATTCTTAGAACAGGTAACTCTCATGGTTAATGTGTACAAAAAGAAAGTTAATGGCATTTAGTCCATTATCATCTTAGAAAAACATTTCCCTGACACAGAATAAGACAGATGTGAAGATAAATGAAACTTATACTTGAATAGAAACAGGATTTTGCCATCAAAAAAGATACTGCAGAGGTTCAGGGCAATAATGGAATGTATCATTTCACAAAGTAAAAGTTCAGATTTGTCTCCATGATAGTTGACATTTTGTCACATATGCACTACAAAAATACTTTAGAATAAATTAGCATTAAAATAGTTATGATACACACGTCTGAATGATTTGAACAAGAATAAACATTTTCCTAATATGTTCTTGACTCTAAAGATAAAAGGAACCTCCATCCTATAAAAATACATGTAGCGCAGCTAGCTGAATGGCACAGTAGCAAAGCTGTAGTCTGAGATTACCAAGTGTCTATGAAGTTAATGGGTATATCGGTTAGGCAGTGTAAGGAACTGTCTCTCTATTTATGTAACAATTGTAATGGTAGAAACATCCAGCATAATTAAATCAAGTTCCACCAGCAATTTCCATTACCCAGATATTATATCTGACCATGCTTCACAAACCTGGAAGTTTATGTGCTCTGATGTACCTGATTCCCCTTAGCATGCTAGATTTTAGGAGGTTTTGTTCTACAGTATACAATGTGATTTTTAGGCTGACATTAACAGACATTGAGGACGGACTACTTTTGAGCAGATGTTTGTGTGTATGCCATTGACCTTTACAATTCTTAACTTTATTCATTAAGTTAATTATTTGTTTAAACAGTTGTTCTTTAACTTACAAGTAAAGTTCCAGCACATTTCTTAGATTTTCATATTCTTAACAACGTGAGAAAATATTTTTCTGTTTTGGCACGTTTTAGAAATCATTAACTATTAATACTGCTGATAATAACTATTTTGATGATAGAAATAACATACATAAAGTAATTAAGTATTACAGCACAATTGTTAATTTTCATCTGAGGATTACATAAAAATTCTTTCTTCTTAAGTTGATCTGCATTCAGTTTTAGTTTTTCAGTCTTATGTAGTGATGTTAGTTTGTAGGAAGACGGATATACCACTGAATACCACATCCCATTTGCTATTTCAGAGGAGTTTTGCTTGCAACAAGCATCCAATTAATTTTGTTTGGTTTTTGTGTTTGGGACTGACCCCATTTTATACTATCAAGCTTAGTATATAAAAACAACATTGGCAAGAAACTCAACCACTTTTCTGGTCACCAGAGTGGATTACAGATTGCCACTCCAGTGATGTTTCCAACTGTTATTGTGATAAATTGATATCAGTATTCAGCCACCTTATTCCCATGACAAGTTCTAATGAAATTTTCTTTGCCAAGAGTAATGGTGCCTGCTACGGGACAGTGACTAGGCCATTCATTCAAATATTCAAGTACTGCAATGCTCTTGAGAACCCCTGGTAAAAAGGAAGAAAAACAAAACAGAGTGGAGAGTTCTCAAGGGATCTAAGGAAATTGCAACTTGTGTAGCATCGTAGTATGGGCAGACTGGCATCTTTCAATAAGAACCTAACCTACATGCTGGAAAAATGAGGAGGCTGTGTTTGTGCTTTCTTAATGTGAATAGCGAATCAAGCTTTGTTGCCGGTGAATCAGCATATTGGGTGCTGAACTATTGCTGTACTGATTCCATGTCTAGAAAGGGAATTTAATAAAGTCAAAAATAGGGTGTAAAAGCTGTTTATGAAATGGTGGACAGTGAAATGATAGTTGGATTCTGCTCAGATAATCCATGAAAATAGCAGTTGAAAGATAGTGATCGCAGATGCGATATTGCAGTTAAATAGTAAAAACAAAGAACCTGGTAGGATTTCTCCCCTACCATTTTAGTTTTAAAAAAAAAAAAAAATCGGTAAACCAGAATTTTTATTTTTGGTGCACTTTTCTTAGGAAAGCATATATTTATTNTTGAATCATGCCTTTATTTTAATTTTTTTTTTTTTTAATTTTGCTTGTGGATGCATGTTTCTGGACACACATCTTAGGTTTCTGTTTGTTGTACAAAGCAGCAGGCGTGAGAGAAGTGGATGGTAATCATAGACATTGGCTCTCTGGATGCTGGTTGAACACCACCCATCTGGAACATGCCATCCTAGGCTCTCCAGACTGCCAGCTATACATGAGCAGCTATAGGCATATTTATATGCCTATAAATATGTGTCTGGAGTCATGGCTGCTACAAAGACATGGTACTATAGTCTTTGATCAGCTGGTTCCAGCAAAGATGATGGAAAACTCCTTTGTGGGTTTCACTTGTGTAAAGGGGCAAAAGAAGACTCCTGTTATAATGCTAGCCTGATATTGTAAAAAAACTTGAAGCAAAATTACCAACTCTATCTGGAGTAATTTCATATCTCTTGTGAGTTGCTTCTTCAAGAATTTAAATAGGTGAATTCAGTAAAAATTATTATATATGCAATCTATCCACCCATGAATGGGAATCTCTTCAGTGTTTTGACTGTTAAATCAGGTGCTAAGTGCCCATGTAATTTCAGATTCTTTGGCTTCTATATTATATACTGGTTGAGGATCAAACCAGCAGTTGCAGCTGCTTGGTATTAGGCAAAATGTTATTTCTTTTTCCCTGTTCTTTACAAATGGGGAAATCATTATGGTAACCACAAACAGCACTGAATTATTAATTGTGTTGGTAGAGTACTCTTGACCTTTTCTTCCTTTCTGTTTACCTGCATTCCATAGTGATGCTTTTGACTACTCATTTAATCAGTCATGTTGCTGTTAGACACCAGGGGATGATGAGAAAGAGAGAAATAATCCTGAAGAAATCAGTATTTAAAAACCAGCAGTGAGATTTGAAGAATAAACAGTGTGAAACATACTCAGGGAAGTGCTTACGTTTCTGTGCCCAATCTGCTCCATGCAACAGACCAATTGTGTTTAAATACAAACAAACAAATAATACTATTTTTCCTTTTTTGTTCCAAAGTCCTGCTTGGAAATCTGCACTTGAAGGCCTTAAGTCTTACCACGCTCCTGCTTTCCTTTAGAATTTTGCTTCTTTGTATTAATGACTGCAGTGTTGACTCATTTAATATAATTTGGCTTTTTCTTCCATTTGTGGACCTTCTGGGAAAGTGTAAGGATAACTTGTCATGAGAAAGTGATTAATTAATTGCTTATGGGTCTTTGATTACCAAAATTGGGTGATCTAGATATTGAACAATCTGAAAATTCCTTTTACTCCTCAAACTAGCATAGAAAGAAACATGTAACATTCAAGATCAGGTTGGATGGGGCTCTGAGCAACCTGATCTAGTTGAAGTTGTCCCTTTCTCATTGCATGGGCTTGGACTAGATGACCTTTAAAGGTCCCTTCCAACTCAAACCATTCTATGATACAAAGAGATGTAAATCTGAATAAATGTCTTGCTCATTTCCAAAGAGCTGCACCTGGGAGTTCTTCCTTACATTTTTATGAGCTGAAGGGCAACCATGAAGGTAGGAGTCAGCACAAGTGAAAATTGTGATCAGTTGAGCACTGCTGCTGCTGAGCTAAAGAACTGATATTTCCTTCTAGATATAGTGGTAGTTGCTTTTACTCTCCTTAGAAATGTCACAGGCGCGTGCCGGCCAAACTGTCTGCTGTGTTTACAGTGTAAGTGATTTTGAAAGCTTACTGCTCTGTGCATTTGCCTTTGGACAGAATTCAGCTCTTTGCTTTTTATTTGACACTTCAAATGTTTTTATCTTGAACTTTCTCATGAATTTTTATTAGGGAAAATTCTTTTGGGAGAGGAATTGAAAGACAAAAATAGGGACCCAAGTGGCCTGCAGACTGAAAGATTAGAGAAGTGTCAAAGCCTTTGGGAGAGATGGGAACTCTATATCAGGGTGAACCTCAAAAAGTTATGAAAATTTGGCAAAATTGTGAGAAGGGACTCTCTCCATGGTTTCCACGGCTCTTTGACTTTATCATGTCTAAAGCTGACTGTTGAGGACTTGAGTTCCCCTCGCTGCTGTTTGTTGTCAAATTTGAAAAGTGATGCTAAAGCTAGTAGGGGTAGAGTTTTGGTGATGATAGACTCATTAGATGGGAGGCACCTATACAGATGGCAGCAGGAGCAGCCTGTGGAGATCTTGACTGATGGATGTCCAGACTGTGCCACCAAGAAAACTCATTCAGCTTTGCAGTTTTATAAAAATACAGCCTAGGGATGGAGCTCTCCTTATGTAGTAAAGTAGCAGATATTAAAACAACAACATGGATTCCAGAACTGCCTGAGAAACTTAGGTTTCTGGAGTTTCTGCATTAAAAGAGCAGAGAGAAGTGTCACCTGTAGGGTGTAACTACCTTATTGGAATTAGACATTTAATTCAACCTATGATTTCTTTTGTAAAACTGTCACGACAACATGAATGAACAGTAGTGATCTAAATCTTTTTCAGTTTCCTAATTCCCAACACAGTACAAATTTATGCTTTGTTTTGTTTTGGGTTTGGTTTGTTGTTGTTTTTTGTTTGTTTGGTTGAGTTTTTTGGTTTGTGTTGGTTTTGGGGGTTGGTTGGTTTTTTGTTGTTGTTGTTTTTTTTTTTTTTTCTTCCCTCCCCAAAAAGGGGCCTGGAGCAAGGGGAGATCTTTGGAAAATGAGGAGAGACTGTTTTTGATCTGGGTAGTAACTATGCTTGGAGAAGAGAGTTACAGAGATTGTAGGAGGAAGCAAAAGGAAAGGGGTGGTCTTTGGGAAACTGCAGCTCATGCAGAGAGAGCGCTGAGAGGATCAGAGAGCAGAAGGGGAGGGAAAGCAAAGGTATGATGGACAGAGTTTTCTAGAGGCCAGAGGCCACTGTGAAGAGTTTGCTGTAGCTCATAAAGTGCTGAATTGCCTGAAGCTCAGCTAGAGCTAAATACTTCAGAAAATGCAGCAGGAAAAGGAAGGCTTGTGTATATACCACTTCTACTTTTGTTCTTTCTGATATAGTAGCATGAAGTTTTCTCACAGAAAAAAAAAACAAACAAAAAAAAAAAACAAAAAACAAAACACAAAACAAAAAACACCACAAAAAACAACAACAAAAAACAATTAAAAAAAAAATCCAAAACACCCAACACAAAAAACCCCTACTACCTGATATTCTAAGTTACACCTGCGTTTTGGTGTCTGTTTTTATTTTTAAGTTACAAACTTTTGGTGTTTATTGAGATATCACTAGCTGAGGACAGTCTCAGCAAATTCACCTCTAAGTTCTGTTTGATTAAAAGCCTGGACTGAGAAGTGTCTGAGTAGAGATGTGACTTGAGATGTGAAAATTATGTAAGACAATTAAAGCATGGCTTTTTACAGGTCTCATGCAAGTATTTGAGGTAAGCTAGACCTTGTTTAGGATTTATGATTTATGCAGTCGTCAGGTTAGGATGGTAGACACACTGGCTTAGGATTAAAACTAGTCTACAGGAATACAAAATGAATATGGCCTATCCACTGTCTCTATAATAAGTGGAGTAACCTGACAGATTTAAATATAGTTTGATATGTTATAACTGATTGCTGGAAGACATATAATACAAAACCTAGAATCTGATAGTTCATGTTAATTTTGCCTAAATATGCAGGGAATGGAAATAACAACTGAATATTATTTTGAAAATCTTTGTAATTGGTCTTTTTCTTTTTTAGGAAATCTTTAAGATAGAAGGCAACCTTGGAATTCCAAGACAAAAAAGGGCTATTTTGGCAACTCCAATATTAATTCCTGAAAATCAAAGACCACCATTCCCCAGAGCTGTTGGCAAGGTAAGTCAACAAAGAACTGGATCAAATTTTGATGTTAAGTAATCGATCTATTTCTCTTAAAATTTTGTAATGCCTATCATGTTGGTAATAATATCCCAGTCAAAATGAAGAAACAGAAAACTGAACAGAGAAGATTGTTTTACTGTCTATATTGTGTATACAGAAGAAAATGGCTTTGTATTCATGGCAGATTTTAACAGCATACATTTTGGTAAAAAGCATTGATCAGAGATGTATGTTTTCATGCAGCTGCTATCTTCAGCAGAGGTTGCTGCCTACCTGTGTGTCTGTGTGTTAGACTGGGGCTAAAATCTAGGCCAGGAATGTTATGAAGAATATCCTACTGCATAGTGTGGATTATCTTGTTCCTATTCTCAAGACCTAGAAGGAATTCATAAGGCATTACATGTAAAACCATCTTTTCTTCATTCCTTAGTTAATTTCTAGTGTCCAAAGATAAAATAAGTCTTAGCAGGCGTTTTCAGTTTTATTTTTTGTTGTTTGCAAAGGTCTGACAAAGAAGTGGAAAGTTTTTCTTGTGTCTGCAGGCAACCAGATAGACGAGAGTTCTAACAGACACTTTTCCAGTATTCCAGATACACAGCTTGTATATACAAAATCATTAAAAATAAAATACCAATAATTGTTCAAATGGCCATTTAGGCATCAGAAGTTGTAACTACATGAATATATTTTGCATGTTGGCAGTTTTGAAACAGGGACTGCTATACATAGCTCTGACTTTAGTAGATGTGTTAATGACATGACGGCCTATAAAGCCTAATTTTCTAATTCCTTATTTCCTAATTCCAACTGATATGATTGCTGGAGCTAAATAAAACAACTCGAGGGCAGACTTTTACTTTACAAGCGATGTATAATTTAGCCAGCTGGCACCTAATCAGTTACTTTAATAATTAGGAAGGGTTGTTTTCCTATCAATAAAAAGAAAGAATAATCTATGAAGATTTAATTTTCTCCCCTTTCCCCATCAATAACTTATATATATTTATATATATATAAATTATACTAATTTATACATCAATATATTCATAAGTTTCCATAAGTTTTTCTATCTTTATGAAGTACTTTTTAATGTGTCCTAAACTTTCTAAAGCTATTTCTGAACTTTTCTCTGCATATTTCTGTGTTTGAGAATTAATGATCAATAACTAAAGTAAATATTGTTGGCTAACGTTAGTGATAAATAGTTAATTTTTAAGACCTGTTTTGCAATTTTAAAGCAGTGATACAATTAAAAAGGTTACTTATACACAGATCTATAGTCTTTCTTTTTTTTGTTATTGATTTATTTCTCCCTGCCCCCTTCCACTGCTACTGCTTGTGAACACTGAATTTTTAGATCTGACGTAGTCTGAGCTGCTCTCTAGAAGTGCCTTCATTAAGTATTTTTATTGGGAGTTTAGAATGCTAGTCCTGGTAACTGGGGCTCCTTAAGCAGAATGAGATGAATCGTGTCCTATTTGTACCTAAACATTTTCCTAGCATCTTGTCGTCTTGATTTGTTATCATTCCTGAAATGCTAATCAGGGATCACAAATGCATTAGATGATGTACAAACACAGAAGTGTAAAAGCATCTGGCAGTTTATTTTTCAAAGGCCCTAAGATACTTATCCTCAACTAATGATTAAATTATAGGAATTGCAAATGATCAGCACCTTGAAATACTTTGAGATGTCATCAGTTTTAAAAGTCTTTAAATACAATTTTTTTTCACTATATTTCTAATTTAAGTATGTAGACATGAGTACTGCAAGTAGTAACATAGAGTGTATATTTGTCAAGTGAGACAAAAATTTTAGAGATATTTAAAATAACGGAATGAAATATTCTGGGTCAACTGCAGTAATTTGCAACTGAATGCTTCACAAAGCATAACTAAAAAGGTTTGGAGCCTCAGACATACTGATAGTAGGGAAGAGAGTCTGTTGTTCCCTAAATAAAAAATTCAGTAGGAGTCAATGCTGAAAATAAAAGCAATTCTTTTGAGTCTTTTTGACATGTCACAGATCTTCATAAGATAGGCCATGAAGTCTTCAGAAATGGAATAATCTGTACTAATCTAGAGAGCCTTAGACACCCAATTCATGTACTTGTTTCAGATCCTGCACAAACTGTAGAAAAAGTTGATCACCTGTCTCATTTAACTTTAGATGTTTATTGTGAACTGTACGTAGCTTCCTAAATTTGCAAAAATTCGTTTAGTTGCCCACTTCTGTGAGGCATGAGAAACACAGTTATTTCCTCTTCCACAATATTTTGGGGCTTATCTTCAGAAGCCTCAACAGGGCACTACATGGACTGATGAATTACAGCTTCTGATATGTACAAATTTCTCTTGAACTTAAACTTTACCATCTCTGGTCTGTTGTAATCACAGTGAAGGGACATTGCAGGTGTATTTAGTAGCTGTGGTTTCTATAGTGTTTTGGGGAATAGAGAAAACATACAGAGAATGGATAATTTGCATGTTATAATAGAATTTTTAAAATGAGAAAGAAGAAGAAAGGAAAGCAGATTCTGGATGAAACTTTTGTCATGTAACTGCCAGCAGTCAGGGCTGAGGACTCGTAGGTTTGCTGTGATGGGAACAGCAGAGTTTTTCTCATGCCGCAGCGGCTCACAAGGGCAGACCCTGTCTGCCCAACACAGTGAGCAGTGTCGTTCTGCGCTTCTCTGTAATGAGCGTTCCTGGTCACATCTCTGTGAGATTGCACAGTGGGGCAGTTTATATTTTATTCAGACATAGCAATAAACATATAAATAATCATTTAGGAACAAGGAATTCCAATACAATAGTGAGGGGGAGTGGAGGGGGAATAATAACCACACATTTTCCTGTGTGAAAAATAATTCCAACTTTTGTTTTGCTTTCATCTTTGTTACTGCAATGTTACATTTTCTACTCGTCAGGAATGTGAAGCTTTCATGACTGAATGAAATATAGGATAGTGATAATGTCAGATATGACTAGTTTGATGATAGTTTGATACCATCATGTCTGGTTTGGAGGTCCATATAAAAGTTAGGTTTGCAGTTGCACCCCGAGTATGTTATTTTCCCTTTCTTTCATCTGTTTTAGCAAATTACCAGTGTAGTTTATTCATCTGTCCAGACTGCCTCTTGCTTTCCAACCCATGCTATGTTGCCTGGAAATGCACAAGGTTGTTTGGAAGTGATTGCAGCAGCCACCAACATTTGAGCTGCCTATTAGCACTTAGCTGGGAGCAGGGCAGATATGCAAAAATAGGAGAGCAGAGGGAGAACAATTAATTACAGCTTATTTCACAATTAGGAAATAATGGCATTAACAACAACAAAAAAAAGGGGATTTTAGGGGACTTTATTCATTAAGGTTTGGTGATATAAGTCAGGAAGGTGATATTGCACTGAACAAGTGAAAAAATTGGTTTTTTTTTAATTAATAACAAATATTCAAATTAGTATTTAGCTTAACAAGGAAATATATGTGTAGAGGCTGTTCTCTGTGCTGTTACTGGCTTTCCAGCATACCCACTTAGGAGTGAGATTATTGCCTTGCCATTTGCATACCCTTCATTAGGATATCTCTTAATTAAATAACTACCATAGACATGCTGTGCTTGTAGGTAGAGGAATCTCACCTTTTAGCAGAATTTAAGCTTTTGCATATTATCTTTCATTCCCGAGGGAAACTAGTAAGAATAAAATATTTGAATACAGTCTTGGTAATATGGGCCTTTGTGACCAGATGGCCCAGGCTACAACTGTTGACTGTTATTGATGTGCTTTGTTTAGCTCTTGCTGATATAGCGCAGGGATATGATATTCAATTTTTAGTCTCTCTCCATATGTTACTTTTCCGGTTTATTTGTCCACATCAGGTCAGATGAAATACAAAACAGTGGGATGCAACATTACCTTGTAATTATGGTGATAGGTTATTTGCCACTAAGCTATGGAAATGTTTTCTAAGAGTAACTTAAGTGTGGTGGTTCTATGCATCTATTTGATGACAGTTTCCAGACACATTTTAGCTGTGGTGCTTCACTGCATGATGGTACTTTTTGAAGTTTAATCCTTACACTAATGCAGAGCTCAAAGTGCAGGAAAGTAATTGTGGAGATGGTCAACAAGTTCCAGCTCTTCTTCCAGACATTAGGAGAGTAGGACATCTGCAAAGAGAGTGTGTTTTAATATAGGCTGAAAGGATTTGCTATGGATTTTATTGATGGACATATGAAGAATCCATGATTGTATTCTTTAATTTAAAGGAATTGTCCTTCATAAGAATAAATATTTTAATTGTTGACACATAAGATCTGGAAGCTGTGAGTGGCCTGGTAAAAATTGGCAGGTCTTTTTATGCTCAGTGAAGGCCAGAAGACACAGAAATGTGCACAAGAGACTTTGTAGGAAGCTGCTGAATGAAGAAAAAGCAAAACCTTATTTTTTGCCAGTGAGAGAATTTGTTTCTTTGTTACTTGGCTGTTTTGTCCTTTTGGAAGGAGAGGGTGTTTGTTCAGATATTTTGCATCAGATAGTGTATATATACTCCCTGCCTTTGATCTGGGCTGATGAACAGTTAGCTGCCAAATGACAATTAGATGGCAGGACTGACCTAAACAAAAGCTTGAGAGAAAAAGTAGCACAGGTTAGCAAACAGGATAGAAATCTTTAAGATCTATGAGGAAGTGTTGTTTGGTCCCCCCCCCCCCCACACACACTCCTCTGAGCTGTGAATTTAAGGCAAAGAGAAAACACAGCTTGTCTGTTAATGCAGCAATAGAAAAAAACCTAAAGAGGGGAGGAGACTGAAGATAACTGGATGGAAAAGCTGCTGGAAGCTTATTATTTTTGAGTGGCTATCTGATTGAGGCTATTTATACACGATAAATTATATGCTTCACAGAAGAGAAGTGTTAAGTACTAAAGATGCAGCTGGAAAAAATGCCAAACTTCAGGCAAAAGTTTGAAAAGAAGGTGATAGAAGTGTAAAGAGAGATGATTGTGATTCACCAACCTTTGAAGAGAACCTAGACAGAAGGATTGTGTATTAGAGGAGGACATATGAAAGACAAGAACAAGAGTGAAATAAAAGCTGAATTAAGAAGTGCATTTGTTCTACTGCAAAATTAGGCAGAAAATGAGGGGCTGGGGAGAGAAAGCCTGAAGAGAAATGGAGGAGAAAAAGGACCTAGGTGTCCAAGTCTGGAAGATAATGGTGTGCACTGACAGAGAACAGAATGATGTGCAGAACGAAGGAGACATACCTAAAAGCTTTACCAACACCAAAAGAGAGATCTGTGTGACTCCTTACCAACTTCTCAGGTAAAGATCTGAATCTCAGTTCTTGATCTGAATCTTCACGTCAGTTCCTAAAAATAGTGCAGAAGCAAGAGAATGTATTTCTCACTATGGAACTAGAAGTGGGTCTGAAGTCCACAGGAAAAATCCAGTGAATTTTTTAAAAATATTTTTTAATATCCATTTGGTTATTTTCAAATCGTCACCACTTTTTGGCTGTGCCAAAAAGTATGCTCAGAAAAGGGGGTGGTGGCCATCAGGAAGAATTCTGACTTGTCCAGAAGGCAAGAATATTTCAGTGACAGCTGAAAAAGTGGTTCTGTCAGGGATATGTTGGAATAATTGGCTCCTGTGGGAAGTATTGCAGGGGGAGGACCTTTTTCAGAGAGTAGATGGAATTACTCAGGTTCAAGGAGTTCTGGTTTCTTGCGTCAAGGTCTGATGGCATATAAGGAGAGCACTCAGTTAAGGTATGCAGAAGTGTGTCTATTGTTCTATGGGGTAAAAGATGCATCCACAAATGAGGATCCATAAACAAGCAGCAAACAAAGAGTGGTAGAAAGATCTACAGAAGGGGGTGGGGGAAGGTGTTATTGATGAATAGCACTTAGGCAATAAAGACGGTCTTAATAAATAAAGTTCTTTCTAATCCAGCAAGAAAAAAGATTGGGATTAGAAAAAAAATCAAGTTGTGGTACTAGTACAGTAAGATTGGACAGAAATATATATGTCTGAGCTCAATTTGTTAAGCCTAGCACAGTAAGTGTTTTCTACAAATCCAGAGTGAGTGTAATGAGCAAAAGGAAAATACTGGCATAATAACTAATGGATATAAATTTTGGCAGAAGATGAGAAGAAAAGTTTCTAGTCCCCAGAGAAGAGGAATTAATTTCTGACAGAAGTACTGAGGAGGGAATACAAAGTTTGATAAATATATGATCACAACTGCATAATACAGCTGCTTCTGGTCGTGAAAGAACAGACACCTAGAGGTTTTGTGCTATTCTAGTGTTTTGGAAAATGTGTAACACCCTGCTGAGTTGGACCTGAATGGACCATTGGAGATGTCAGAGTTTAACATCTGATCAAATTCATGGCTTGCAGGAAGGAATGGCACACTTCTGACCTTCATGGAAAAGTACCAACCTACCTCAGCAATGAATGTAATGAAATGAACAGCACTCCATTAAATTAAAGGGCTTTCGATACAAGTACATGAATTATTAAACTACAGCATATTAATTTTCATTAAAGGATATGTATTTGATGTCCTAACAAACCATTAAGTGAAAACAGCACTTCAAATTTATCTCCTTTTCTGAAAGGTCTCTCTTCAAATTTCGTCCCTTTTTTTTTTTTTTTTAAATATTGATAGTCACATAAACAATTCCAACAGAATACAATTGTTCTCTTTAAGCTAACAAAATTTTAATGGAAAGCCTTGTTAAAATTCTGTTTACATAAGATCTTCCAGAAGAATCACACTTGAGCAGCAGATGCCTTGGAAAACTGGAAAATAATAAGAATTTACCATTATTTTTCAGTGTTTGGTGTCATTAATAAGAATCAAAGAAATTTTAAACATTTGAGGAATACTTTCTAATCTAGTTACTATGGTTACAAGTTTCTTGGAGATAAAGCAGTTCTATGGCAACGATGGAATGAAATTTTCTGCCCAATATTGAAATATCCAGTACCTAATTTCCTGCTTCATAATAAATCATGCTAATGACCTTAAAGGAAAGCACCAAACAGAAGAGATTTTATGCTCTGAAGCTGTTCAGCAAAGTATACTATAGTTTAACTGTCACATTGTTTCTGTTAACTTTGATCTCAGAAGAAGATATCTTAAACTGTGTTGCAGATGAAGGTAGAGGGGGAAAAAAGTCTGTCCCTGCCAGTAAATTACCTATGACTGAGATGAAATAAAACCCTGGCAACAAATTTTTCATTGACACACTACTTGAATTTTAGACTCAATTTTAAGGAAAATGTTTGGATTATTTTTAGATGTAACAGCTATTTCATCTAATGATACCCAATGTTAGACAGCTTCCCATAATATTTTTTTTCTTAAATGGTTAATTATAGTCAGCTTTGCAAAAACAAACCCAAAGAATCTCCCCAAAACTCCAGGCCTGTTCCAGCTTCCTCAACCCAAATAAACCCCTATGTGCATGTTTTAAGAATCACATGTAAGGTGTGAGCATATTATGAATGGAGAGTGCCATCAACAGCAGCAGCCAGAAAGCCCCTTTTAGGGGTGCAGAGTCATAGTTATTAAATTGCCACTCCCTAACTCGGTTGTCATAGAATCATAGAATACCAGGTTGGAAGGGACCTCAAGGATCATCTTGTTCAACCTTTCTTGGCAAAAGCATGGTCTAGACAAGATGACCCAGCACCCTGTCCATCTGAATCTTAAGTGTCCAATACTGGGGAATCCACCACCTCCCTGGGGAGATTTTTCCCAATGGCTGATTGTTCTCATTTTCAGATATTTTCCTCTTGTGTCCAATCGGAATCTCCCCAGGATTAACTTGTACCCATTACCCCTCATCTTTTCCATGTGACTCCTTGTAAAAAGGGAGTGTCCATCTCCTTTATAGCCACCCTTTAAATACTGGACCATGGTGATAAGGTGTCCCCTAAGCCTTCTTTTCTCAAGGCTGAACAAACCCTGTTCTCTCAGCCTTTCCTTAAATGACAGGTTTCCCAGTCCTTTGATCATCTTTGAGGGTCCTTCTCTGGACCCTCTCCAGCATGTCCACATCTCTGTTGCATAGTGGGACCCAAAACTGAACACCATATTCCAGGTGTGGCCTGACAAGTGCTGAGTAGAGTAGGATAATGACTTCTCTATCTCTGCTAGTGATGCCCTTGTTGATACAACCCACCATCCTGTTGGCTTTCTTTGCCACAGCAGTACACGGTTCACTCATATTAAGCTTGTTGTCTACCAGGATCCTAGTTNGTGATTCAATGATTCTGTGATTCTTATTGAATGTATACTTTTGAGCAAAACCTTGATTTCTGCATTCTTAGTAGGGCCAAATTGTAACCTTAACAAGATGTAGCACCTAATTCTGTAATCTTATATTGGTAAGACAGGGTATTTGGATCCAGGATTTCTGTTTGCTTGGTACCTTTAATTTGTAAAATTTCTTCCTACAAATCTACTTACAGTAACAGTTTCTTTGAAGTAGGATGACAAATGCAACAGATTTATCTAGCATTACTTAGCAGTGTACTGTGTTTATATTACTAGCAAGAAAGCGAGATCTGCAGAATGTAGAAGTCAGTGGAGAGAGCATGATCATAGAACTTCCTTTAAATCAATTAAGATATTTATTTGATAGCTGTGAATTGATTCATACTGCTTCAGATGTGATGTTTGTTATCTGAATACTGTACCTTCTCCATCCAATCATTTTCCTGTTTCATTTCAAATTATTCCTTTAGTTTCCTATTATGCGAAGTCAGTTATTAGCAAGTGCGTAGTATAATATAAAGCAATATTCAAATAAATTACATTTTAGGAAGAGAAATAACTTATCCCTGCCAATTTAAAAACCAAATACTGTCATATTGTCAACCTTGGTACTTTCATTAGTGAAAGACTTTAATAAAGGTGTTTTGGGTACTGGACTGTAGACAAATTTGATACTACTAGCTATGGCTTGTTAAAGTGGTATTAAGAAAAGATGGTTGGCAGAGTATTTCCAGAAGGAAAAATGATATGTATTGTATATGGCTCATCTGTAAGGTGGTGTAAATAGCTGTCACTCAGGGAACAATGGTCATTTTCTTTCTTCTGACTAACTGCTGGATCTGTTCAATGATTACCAACTAATTTTAACCTTTTTGTGTTTTGCTTTTGGGTTTATCATACATGGATGATTCTTCTTCTGAATTTTTTCTCTTGCATTTTAGAGTATAGTAATACATCAATAGGGTAGGTGAAGGAGTATGATGCTAATATCTATAATGGCAGCTGTGTTTTATTCAATAAACATTTTTCCTTCTGTTTTCCAAAACATCTGTTGCTCTTTTCCAGCTGCCTCTAAAGGCAACTTTCTTTTTTTTCAACCTTTCTGGTTAATCACCTTTACCACTTAGTTTGCAACCCTGTTTGTGAAATTCAGAAGTGGACTAAATCATTTGTAGTCTATAGGGCAGAATCACAGAATGTTTGAGGTTGGAAGGGATCTCTGGAGGTCATCTTGTCTGACCCCACTCTTCAAGCAGGGCCAGTTGCCCAGGACTGTGTCCAGATGGCTTTTCAGTATCTCCAAGGTGGGAGACTCCACCACCTCTCTGGGCAACCTGTTCCAGTCCCCCAACTCATTCAGCAATAGGTCCACATTTTCCCTAGTCGTCTTTTTGTCACCTATGTACTTATGGAAGCCCCTCTTCTTGTCTTTGAGATCCCTAGCCACATTCAATTCCCTTTGGGTTTTAGCTTTCCTTTCTTCATCACTGGATGCTTGGACAATGTCTCCGTAGTCCTCCCAGGTTACCCG
The DNA here is from genome assembly GCA_013400755.1 of Pelecanoides urinatrix. NCBI lineage: Eukaryota > Metazoa > Chordata > Aves > Procellariiformes > Procellariidae > Pelecanoides > Pelecanoides urinatrix. The sequence continues at coordinate 39,378 of VZTQ01004234.1, read as the reverse complement.
TCCTTTTCTTACACCCTGTGCATGCTTCTTTTTTGTGTTTGAGTTTGGCCAGGAGCTCCTTGTTCATCCATGCAGGCCTGCTGGCATTTTTGTCTGACTTCCTGTTCCTTGGGATGGAGTACTTTTGAGCTTGGAGGAGGTGATCCTTGAATATTAACCAGCTTTCTTGGGCCCCTCTTCCCATGGGACTCAAGGATATCTTTAAAGTGACAAAAGTCTGCTCTCCTTAAATGTAGGGTGTGGTGAGCTTGCTTTTTACTTTCCTCCCTCCCCTTGAGATCCTGAACTCCACCATCTCATGGTCACTGCAGCCAAGGCTGCCTTTGACCTTCACATTCCCAACAAGTCCCTCATTGTTGGCAAGTTTGAAGTTCAGCACAGCACCTCTTCCTCACTGGCTTCTTTATCACTTGGAGGAGCAAGATATCATCAATGCACTCCAGGAACCTCCTGGATTGCTTATGTCCTGCTGTTTTGTCCTTTAAGCAGGTATTGGGGTGGTTGAAGTCTCCTGTGAGGACCAGGGCCTGTGAACCTGAGGCTGCTCCTATCTGTCTGTAAAGGGCCTCATCTGCTTGATGAAATGACTTAGGTATCTTTGCACCTTTGAGTGTATAATGAGGACATCTTCTTTTTGCCTTACCGTATTTAAAGATGAGCTGATGTCTTCTATCATAGTTAATAATATGTCATTTTGAAGTAAATGTTGCTCTATTCTTCTGACCTATTTTTCTTTCAGGGTCAAATATATAAAAATATGAATTATTTCATTGTAATCGATCCATTGTTGAACTAAAATTTTCAGTTACAAAAATCTCCAATTTCCTTTTGCTTATCTTTTGAAAAGAACATTCTAGTTTGACCACTCACTCAAAAAGAGAAAAATTACTTTCTGCTATTGAAACATTGCTTAAGCAAAGGCAAACGAAAATTCAGACAACTGTACTTTTTGGATTAACCTGCTTTCTAATGTTCTGTAATTAAATTAGCAAGAATGTTGATTTTTTTGTTTGGCTATCATATTCTTTAAATTTTCTGAGGCTGTTTATGAAGTCATGCCAATTATTGGAATTTATATATTTGGAATTTAAACACAGGCATCATGCCCTCCATACTGTATTTGTATACACATACATACTCTGAGATGCATAACAATAAATGAGTACAGGCTTGTACACACATACCCAGACTTTTATGTATTCTCTTCTTGGTCAATGTATTGACTTTGTGGTTTTTCTCACATTTTAATCTATAAGATGTTGCTGTTGAGTACATATTGCTTCTATTGGAAAGTCTCCCAACTTCATCTGCTCTTATGTCAACAAGTATCAGTTGCATTGTTGTTCTTCCATATCTTATTTTCCTGCCATGTTACTATCTGTTTCATATTTCTGAAGAACAGGTGAATAACATAGAATTTTTATAAATATTTATTCAATCTAAGAATTGAAATGACTGTTGAAATATGTGCGCAATTTTGCCAGCACATTATTTTAGCAATTTTATTTAGCTTGAGTTGTGGTTTAAGCTGAGATGTAACAATCTTCATAAGCTTGTCCTCATCACTCAGCAGATCCATGGAGCGGCAGTCTGTTTGTTAAGCACATACTAAAGCATTTTTCTGTATCATTGTACAATGATGTCTGACCTTAAGAACATTGAAACTACAGAAATTCTTCCATCAAAGTGGGAAAGGATTTTTGATTAGGCCAACCAACTTGGGAGATTGTAGGGGGGGGAAAAAGAACGCTTGAAGGAAGCATGAACTAAGCTGATCATGTTCATATCAGGTTATACTTCATTTCACCATGTTTATAGGGAAAATTATTGAAGTACATTTGGAAAATAGGATTTTCATCAAGGTTCAAATTTGTGTAATTTTTTGATACCATAAGTATTTTTGCACTGCTTAAGTTTTTCTTTTCATTTCTATAATGCATGGATGAAACTATTAAGCTTACAATTTCAATTGAGCTTGCTGGAGATGAGAATGGATTTTGGTAATAGAAATCTGTACAACAATGAAGTCCAGAAATTGAAAGTAGTAGTGATCCCTATAATCCAATAACATGTGTCTTAATATACTTTTTTCTTATTAGAATTGAAAAAAAAAAGAGGAAGTGTGGATGTAGCTGAGTGTGGCTACAACTTGAATTCAGGGACTATATTAATTTAACAGAAATTCATGTTCAAACCTGACTTACAATATATTACAAGTATTTTCATGAGCAATTGAAGTGATGAAGGCTGGTTTCCTACAAATATTCATTTCCTGCAACAAACCCAGGTCCTCTTATCTGTGATAATACCTCAAGCACAATGATCCTAAATCATTCCACAGTGCCCTCAGCACCACTGGTGTTATTTTCTACTTTCTGGCATTTCAAACTGGGATAAGAGAGAGCACATCCTGGAGCTACTGCTAGCCTGACTGGGCAATGAATATACATGTGCAAAATGGAAACTCTTCCTACCTTTTTGTCTCTGCAGGTGTTAGTAGGTCTTTTCACTTTACATGGCTATAATTTTCATGGAACTTTTAGGAACTTTGTATCTTGGCTTTTATTTTTTTTTGTCAAATTTGGTTAAAACTAGGCAATAGGCTTAAAATGAATCAGACAGCATAATCATTTAAATGCTATTTTTTTTAGGAGACCAGATTAAAGAAGCAGGTGTTTAGCATAACAGCCGTTCCTCAACAGATTCTTTTCTACTTGACAAACAAGCCCTTAAATGTTACTGAAGAAGCTATTGTTCCTTGTAGGGTTGGAATAATGGTTAAATCAGGCATATTCAAAGAGCAATATCTGCAATCTGGAACTCGCTAATTATGTAAGGGAAAAACTATAAGGATCTATATGAATTTTATCACCAATAAAAATTAATGAACAATACAGAGCATGCTGAAATTGTGTAAATAGAAAAACATAATAAATCAACTTCATCTATTATTACTGTGCTGTTGGGCTTTCTAATCTGAATTTGCTAAGGGTCACTGGAACATGAAAATTAATTTGAATTAATAGAATCTATTATATGTGGATTAATTTTTTTTTTAAAAAGACATATAGCACCATAACTGAGTTTTATTAATTTATTTTCTTGTGAGAATCTTAGCGTAATTATTATTTCATAAATTATCTCTTTTTTAAAAAAATGAACACAATCATGATACAGTCAATAATGCTTTGGAAAAAAAGTGTAATTATCTGTTAATGAAAAATCTTAGAAACCAGGCATACTGTTTCCTTTAGGGGATGACTGATGAAGGACACTCTTTCTAAATAATAGGAAATTGATGATTTTTTTTTTCCCCAAGATTCCACAAAGATTGGTGATTTCAAACTCTTCAGGTAAAAAGATACAGATGTAGTTCACGGTCACGTGCTATGAGTTCTGAACATGCTAATGAAAGGATTATAGTGTTGCAGAAGGATTTACCAGTGCTGAATAATGTGAGTTTGTTGATAACTGCAGATTAATCATATATAAAATTCAGGAGCAGTTCTGGAACCATTGTGGATTGGTCTCTGAAAAAGTCAGCTCAATCCTTAACAGTTACCAGATGTCAAATAGAAAGTTGAAATTTGTGTTCTTGTCATGCTATCTTAAAAAGAAAGCGTAGATTTATAGAACATGGAGGAAACACAGTGAACAATTATCCACTCTTTTTCCTACTGAAGAACTGGAGAACTTCCATTGACTACGAGGTGGTGGATTGAAAGAAAAAAGTATTATTTTTAATCACACATTGTCACAAGATGTAGAGGCCAAAAGTAAAGGGTATACTTGTTGCTGTTATGCTTGATGGTTTGGGCTCTGCTGTTGGTACAGGACGGTATTTGGTCATCATTACAGGTAGAATAGAGGGGTAGATGTATCCTGGGGCTGAGCCATGACCATCCTTGTGTAATATGCTGTGCATGCTTCATCTTTGAATTGCATGTTATTTTTACTGCTCTTTGCAAAGATAACAAACTGCAAAAAGATCTCAGGGTGGCTGCACAAATACTTCCTTTGCAGTTCTGTATTCCCACAAACCATCTCACATTTAAGCTTTTGTTCTTTTAAATATAATTTATATCATGCAAATGTATCTGGAAAGCAGAGAGAAAGAGTGAGGGATGTCTGACTCATTATTTGTATTCAAATATTGCTTTATTATTTATAGAGTCATTCTGCATTTCTAAAGCATGTAGGCAATGTTAGAAATAAAAAGCTATTTCTGAAAGCAGTGAGATTTAAGTTACTAAGGCCCACATTTTCAGGAGAATTTAGGTGCCTCATTTCCTTCAGCATGATGGTCTGTAATCCACAGTTAGAAAGTGGACTTAAACAGTCATTTCTTGTGACATTTATGAGCATTTGGGCACCTCCAGCTCTCTTGTAATGTAAAAGGAAATGTTATAATGTCTGATTATTGAAGTAGGTAGAAAAATACAGTGGTCAATAGGATCCACTCTGTCTTGCACTGAGTACACTCCCTGAGTAGTCCCCAAAAAGCCTCTGAAGAAGTTCTGGATGCTCCTGAATATTGTGTAGTTCCTAGAGTTGCTTGGAAAGAAGTCCCTTATCTTTAGCATAACTTCTTTTGGAGAAAAGTGCTGTCTTGTTTTTTAAAGGCTACAGTAATTTATTGTGGTTCCTTACTGCTATTCACACCTGTGATGTTGGGCTGACATATACGCTGTTTTCAGGTAAAATTGTCCTAATATGTTAACCATGCAGAAGTTGTCCCTGGAGGTTAAGGTCATTTGAAGTTGGGCTTTTTAATTGGGTGATTTAAGACTTCAGCTCTACTTCTTCTACAAGGCACTGGAGAAGGGCTAAATTTAACAATTAAATTTTCTAATAGTTATCTTCTAGATATATGTATTTTCTATTACTCAAGGAAGTGAGAGGCAAGGAGATGCTGGTGTTAGTGAGAAAACTGTAATATCTAGGTTTCAGTAAAATAGTGCTGTGATAGGTAACAGAATTTAAGTGTACAGAATATGTCTGACATCCACTAAATATCATTGTACAGTAGCAATGTTTTTGTTACTGTATGGTAGACAGACATGTTAAAGGTTATGCTATAAAATGCTTATGGTTCCTTTGTTTTGGAGGGAAATTTCAAAACTGTAAAAAGACAGTAGTGCAATCGAATGACAGATCACTCGTCAGACCTGTGGTTGTAATAGGCACGGGGCTATATCCCTAGTCTTAACTGTATAAGTTGAGGGTTTTGTAGGTTTAAATTTTTGAACATAGTGTCATGTTTAAATTATTGTACTGCTCTGTAAATTTAGTTTAAGGCTGATATACTGTGTTGTCAATTGAAAATTTCGAAGATATGCCAAAGTGACAGATCTGGAGAAGTAGTCCTAATTGACGAGAGATGGGTTTTCTTGCCTATTGATTTCTTTGGCTGAAATTGAAATGGATGATTTGTAATTGAAAAGACTTGACTGTTCTTTCTAAATATCAATTTCAAAACAGTCTCTCGTCTTCATATTAGCTGGTAATCTTGGGACTGTTTTAAGATCTTTCTGTATTCTAGACACAATAGGTGTAGCCATAGAAACATACATACTAAGGTATTTTTCATTATTAATAAAATTAGTAGACATTGTTAAATTATTTTTTTAAATCCATGATGTGTTGTCAACTAATTTCCAAAAAATAAACAGTTACTAATACCATTAAATACTTTTTTATTTTTATTTGAGAATTGAGATCATATGCCTGCAGCCTTCATTTTCAGTAAAAATTAAACAACAAAGTCTGATCCTGCGGAAACTAACTTGCTTCATTAATCTAAAGGTTTGTTTTACCTCGTTACTTATGCCTACAGTTTTGGACCTGCATTTCCCTTAAATTAGAAGAGAAAAATGCATATATTTTAAGTAAATTGCTGAATTCTTTGTGAAGGCGCTCTTGTGCCTTCATCGTTATATGTGTCAGCGTATTATTCAGATGATCTCCAAATATTTTGATTCTATTTTCATATGAGACTCACTAATATTCTAGATAAGTCCAGTCCTTTTTGCCTGAAAGTGCAATATAAATGTTACTATATCAATATACAGTAAGAATAAAACAGGTGCACTATTATAAGTAACATGCTTTATATTTGTTATCATTAGATGATTTAGTAATTCTATAACTGCAGTTAAATAGCGGGAGACAGCAATTAATTACATAAAAAATGTAAAAAGGTTAAGCCTTTCACTAGTTCTAAATCATGTAACTAGAGTGATAATCTGAACTCATATAAGGTAATGAAGTGCGGATATTTGTTAACACTGAGTTGAAGAAATGTCTATGAAAACTAGGTATATTTTGGATTCACACCTATGTAATTGAAGTCAAATATGCCCATAGGTGATTATAGATTATCACTTAATAATGTCAATATCTGTAAGAAATGGTATGAAGTGGAAACAGCTGTGAAATTAAAATATGTTTTCCTTTTAGGTGTGGGTTCTCTTTTCTCTGTGTTAGCAGTGAGCCAGTGCCTTGTTATGGCTGTAAATCCAAGGCTTCAGTATTGGCTATGTTTTGAACAAGGTATAAAACCAAGGCACAGAATAGTTGTAGCTACTTGCATAATTGCACAATATAGCCGAATCCTCACTCTGCACAGTACAGCTGGAGCAGGTCCTGGTTGGATAGTTATATTTTGCCAGTTAAAAACGGCACTGGAGACCTATGTTTCCATTTGATTTCTATTTTAACTCCATCATTATAGGATGGATTACATGTTTGTTAAGTACAATAGGATAAAATCCTGATATCAGTGAATTATGGGAACCACCAAAAACCCAGTTTACTCAGAGCAGACCATCTTCCAGACTCTAACATCAGCTTCACGTTTCTGAGCAATGGGAAGTGGAAAGCCATGTGTGCAGATCGGAGCCACTCAAAGGCTGCTCTGACGTCCATAGAACTCTTGGGGTGAATCAATCTCCGAGGTCCTGGTGTGACAGACGTTACCAGAGCACAACTCAATGTAGCTTTTTCTGTTGGATCCTGACGTGTCTCTTAGAATAGCAGGGCCAGGCTATATCAGATTCATCTCTACTAAACAGGTTTGAACAGCTTTTTTAAAGACAGGTTTAAAATTGCTTTTGCTTGTTCTGGTGGATGCAACAGAACCTCCTTGGCTCCTAAGCTCATCTAGAAGCCCGACCTCATTGCTACAGGAGAGTGAGTTTCTTTCTGACATGTAGAATACTTTATACAAATATCCTTTTTCTTTTTTTTTTTTTCTTTTGGCTCTGGTTTATTCAGTGTGAAAACTTTTACTTCTTGAATGTCTTTCTCTATTCTTTTTTAATTCCATCTCAACTGAAGTGTTAAACTGATCTTTTTTTTCCACACTAATAGCTACATTTACATTCTGCAAGATATAGAATGCATAGCCATTATCCACCAAACTTATGTATGTAACAGTTTAATAATTTAAAGCTTAAACTTTCACAAAATCTTACCATTATCTTTAAATTGTATTTTTTTGACATTGAACAATGTTATGGTAAGCAATTGTATGTGACTGGAAATCATGTAATTTTTCAGAGTTAGAAAAGATAATGCTGCTACAGGTAGGGAAAAAATACTGTATTTAGTCACAAGTGAATTAGAAAGCCTGGAAATGTTTTGTTTGTTTGTTCTGGAAAAATAGTGATGTTTTAATTGTATAATAACTGTAATAAAGATTTATGTATTGAAAATTGATAAATTCACAGGCTGATATTAACTACCAAGTTTATAAAATGTACTGTTGCCTTTAAAAAAAAAGAAAAGATTCACTCTATTTCTATTGCCTAAAATTTTTTCTTGGCTTCAGGCAAGCATTGGGCAAAATCAAACCTTTCATTATAGGATGTTGTGTTTACTTACTCTCCGGTTCGTTCCTCTGAAAACTAAATTTCATTCAACTTCAGGAACAGAATTTCTGGTCTTTGTATTATATGGGTTCTTGAATGCTAAAATTTTAATTGTTAATAGCTGGTGATAGGACCTGAAAATGTAATTGTTACATTAATGGATTATGGTATGGAATTTTTTTTTTCCTGCAGACTTAAATGTCATTAAGTACTGGTTTTTTTGAAGGTATATTTGTTATGAAAAGACATAATCTATGTATTGATGGACTAGGTTTCACTGAAAACTGAAAAGCTCACTTGTATATGGGAGAAAAACAGAGATAAGTGACCAAGCAAAATGTTTTTGAAGCTGAATCTTTTTCTTTTCTTTTCTTTTCTTTTCGTTTCGTTTCTTTTTTTTTTTCTTTTGGCTCTGGTTTATTCAGTGTGAAAACTTTTACTTCTTGAATGTCTTTCTCTATTCTTTTTTAATTCCATCTCAACTGAAGTGTTAAACTGATCTTTTTTTTCCACACTAATAGCTACATTTACATTCTGCAAGATATAGAATGCATAGCCATTATCCACCAAACTTATGTATGTAACAGTTTAATAATTTAAAGCTTAAACTTTCACAAAATCTTACCATTATCTTTAAATTGTATTTTTTTGACATTGAACAATGTTATGGTAAGCAATTGTATGTGACTGGAAATCATGTAATTTTTCAGAGTTAGAAAAGATAATGCTGCTACAGGTAGGGAAAAAATACTGTATTTAGTCACAAGTGAATTAGAAAGCCTGGAAATGTTTTGTTTGTTTGTTCTGGAAAAATAGTGATGTTTTAATTGTATAATAACTGTAATAAAGATTTATGTATTGAAAATTGATAAATTCACAGGCTGATATTAACTACCAAGTTTATAAAATGTACTGTTGCCTTTAAAAAAAAAGAAAAGATTCACTCTATTTCTATTGCCTAAAATTTTTTCTTGGCTTCAGGCAAGCATTGGGCAAAATCAAACCTTTCATTATAGGATGTTGTGTTTACTTACTCTCCGGTTCGTTCCTCTGAAAACTAAATTTCATTCAACTTCAGGAACAGAATTTCTGGTCTTTGTATTATATGGGTTCTTGAATGCTAAAATTTTAATTGTTAATAGCTGGTGATAGGACCTGAAAATGTAATTGTTACATTAATGGATTATGGTATGGAATTTTTTTTTTCCTGCAGACTTAAATGTCATTAAGTACTGGTTTTTTTGAAGGTATATTTGTTATGAAAAGACATAATCTATGTATTGATGGACTAGGTTTCACTGAAAACTGAAAAGCTCACTTGTATATGGGAGAAAAACAGAGATAAGTGACCAAGCAAAATGTTTTTGAAGCTGAATCTTTTTCTTTTCTTTTCTTTTCTTTTCGTTTCGTTTCGTTTTTATTTTTTCTTTTTTTAATGGTGGTATACATGATAACAGTAACACCTGTTAGGTAGCTTAGAAAATTATTTTCTAAAAATAATACAGCATAGATAGTATGTTACTGGGTTCAATCTAGAGCTTCTTACAAAGGTCATCTTAAATTTTGGGAATGTTTCATATCTAGACAGAGCATTTACAGTTTAAGCCCATCTCTAATAATTATTAGTTAAAACATCCAAAGGTTACTATGTGTAATCTTTAAGGAAATAAAGCTATTAGTCAAGCTTTTACTAAATAGTGAGTTTGTAGATTTAATTTTTTTGTTGTTGGAGTCTTTTGCAAAAGTAGGCAATGCTGATTGTGAGAATTATAGCTTCATATTATTATATAGTAGTTCTATTTGTTACATAGTGGAAGTTGAAAGAAAGATCTTTATTTATCAATGCACTTCAAAAATTGGGAAAGTATTNAAATACTGTATTTAGTCACAAGTGAATTAGAAAGCCTGGAAATGTTTTGTTTGTTTGTTCTGGAAAAATAGTGATGTTTTAATTGTATAATAACTGTAATAAAGATTTATGTACTGAAAATTGATAAATTCACAGGCTGATATTAACTACCAAGTTTATAAAATGTACTGTTGCCTTTAAAAAAAAAGAAAAGATTCACTCTATTTCTATTGCCTAAAATTTTTTCTTGGCTTCAGGCAAGCATTGGGCAAAATCAAACCTTTCATTATAGGATGTTGTGTTTACTTACTCTCCGGTTCGTTCCTCTGAAAACTAAATTTCATTCAACTTCAGGAACAGAATTTCTGGTCTTTGTATTATATGGGTTCTTGAATGCTAAAATTTTAATTGTTAATAGCTGGTGATAGGACCTGAAAATGTAATTGTTACATTAATGGATTATGGTATGGAATTTTTTTTTTCCTGCAGACTTAAATGTCATTAAGTACTGGTTTTTTTGAAGGTATATTTGTTATGAAAAGACATAATCTATGTATTGATGGACTAGGTTTCACTGAAAACTGAAAAGCTCACTTGTATATGGGAGAAAAACAGAGATAAGTGACCAAGCAAAATGTTTTTGAAGCTGAATCTTTTTCTTTTCTTTTCTTTTCTTTTCGTTTCGTTTCGTTTTTATTTTTTCTTTTTTTAATGGTGGTATACATGATAACAGTAACACCTGTTAGGTAGCTTAGAAAATTATTTTCTAAAAATAATACAGCATAGATAGTATGTTACTGGGTTCAATCTAGAGCTTCTTACAAAGGTCATCTTAAATTTTGGGAATGTTTCATATCTAGACAGAGCATTTACAGTTTAAGCCCATCTCTAATAATTATTAGTTAAAACATCCAAAGGTTACTATGTGTAATCTTTAAGGAAATAAAGCTATTAGTCAAGCTTTTACTAAATAGTGAGTTTGTAGATTTAATTTTTTTGTTGTTGGAGTCTTTTGCAAAAGTAGGCAATGCTGATTGTGAGAATTATAGCTTCATATTATTATATAGTAGTTCTATTTGTTACATAGTGGAAGTTGAAAGAAAGATCTTTATTTATCAATGCACTTCAAAAATTGGGAAAGTATTTTGAAGAATTTGTATGATCTGATTTAAAGGCATTTTTTGCTTGTGATGGTCAACAAGGTACTGATTTGGCTGAATTCTTGCATAAGGCTTCTTAATCAGAGATTACATAAAACTTTAAATATATTGTAATTAATCACTTAACAAAGTTAACATTCTGTGTTTTCTTCTGTGGATTATTTCTTATTTATTCTCAAAGAGATATCAATAAATCTTCTTTATAAACTTACCATCATCTGTTAGAGCTAAAAGCAAGCAGTTGTGTTGCTCTTTCCAATATCCTTGAAATCACCTCAATGTTTTAGAGTATTTCTGTAAGAGATTTTTGGAAATGTATGGAGTTCTTTTTCTAAATAAGTCATTAGATTAAGTCAGGTTAATGTTTGTTTGCCAGTAAAGAAAACAGTGGCAACTGGAATACTTAAGATAACACTTGGTAAGTACAGTCATTGTAATAGATCTCACTACGTTAAAAGGATAGTTAATAGCACCTGTATTTTCTGTTACAAATTTGGCCTTTTTCCACAGCGCAAAAGCTCTGGTAACCTGAGGTATACATTATTACTGCTTTGTGCTTTACTTCCTTAATAAAGCATTTGTTCCAGTGGTGCTGCAAGTTTTGATATGCAGTTTGGTTTAGCACAGTGAACAGAAGTAGGGATTCATATCAGTAACTGCAAAGGATGGGCATGTATTTGACTTGTTACCTGCAAACCTTTAGGTGTCTGTTATTTCTCTTGCTGACTAATGTAGACTGAAGTGAAACTTCTGAAAGCACATTAATGTTTGCATGCACATACATTAAACTGTATCTTAATATATGGATGTCAATTTTTGCACACACATGCATATGTTTATGCACACATATTTATATAAATATTTATGTCAATTGGAAAAAAGACTAGAACAGAGACACCCTTACTTGGAATGAAGACAATTTTTGGCTTGCTGAGTCAAAATGTAGATGTTATGCATAGTTAAATTTTATGGCTCAGCTTCTATTTTTTTGAGGAAGAAAATTATAAAATTTGACTGAATTATCACACTAACCTAGAGTGACTATTTTCTGTGTAAATTAAGTTTGGGTAATTGGTGTTGTTGCAAAATTGAATTAAATAGTTTTGCAAGTTCAGAATTACGTATACTGAGGCATTTTGATGCAAATAAACAAGAATAGTATTTTATTGTCTATGATTTTGTTTGAGAGCTCCCTTATAAAAGCTACAAACAGGTGAAGACCTTTTTGCAGTGTATACATGGAGATAAAGTAAGTTCTTGGTGGGCACCAGTAAAAAGAATTATATTGATTTCATGATGGCTACCAGCAATTTTGATTACACTTGATTCATTTGTGGGTTTTTAGAAATTTAGCAGTAGGTTTTAAAAGTACACTCTAAAGACCTGTATTTTTGTCAAGTACCTTGGAAAGAACAGAGGTTCCATTTTCGGGGGCTCTATGAACACCTTAAATTACTGTATGTTTAGCATGTCGTATCTTGAGATACAGCATACTTGTATTGAAAACTGTTAGGTAGAAATAGAACTGCCATGGAACATATGGCAAAACTTGCAGTGAAAATGTTAGGATCAGAGATTTGCCCTTCAATTTTTCCATCTACTTGAGCAATGATTCTGCTTTATGAACTGGTTACTGGCTTTACACAAACCAAGCAAAAGATAGTCTTGTAGATACTTCTTTTGTGGTTTTTAAATATGTACAGCTCTTTTCAATGTTAGTATGAATAGTTTTTGTACTAATATAATAGCTTAATGTAATATTTTTAAAACTACCTATTTTTAGGTTTTTAAAAAGTCATTCTAAAATTTAGTCACAATAGACTGCTTTTGTTTCAAATTAGAAGCAGTCAAATTTATCAAGGTGTAGTTATAACTTTCTTTTGAGTATATAACATTATCACTAGCTACTGCCACATTGTCCTTGTGTTAGATCTCCAAACACAGCCTAAGCAATGAGGGCCTGAATAAACAGAAGTTACAGGAGATTTTCTGTTGACTCTAATAGACTTCGAGTTGCGGATGGTCACAGCGTGTCCTGTAATGTCAAATTGAAACTGTTTGCTGAAACTAACTTAAAAATGTACTGAAGTAATATAAAGTGGACAAAGGAAAAGAGAGAGTTGGGAAAATAATCTTAAAAGAGTGTTCATGGGTATTTGAATTTCGATATTCCTTTCATAGGGTTAGGACTTGCTGTTTTCTTGTGTGTCTATAAATGCAGCGAAAATAGCTCCTGTAATGTCTGATTGTTAAAACATATTTTCTAACCATTGACAAAATTACTTAAGAGATGTTTGCTAAAACTGAGTGGTGTGTACTAATGGTTTCATGTCCTATGATAGCTCAAAATTCTCAGCTAGGCAGTAGAAAGTTCAGCACTGAAGAATTTGAATGGCATATTAGACTCAGCTGTACAAGAGTTCAGGCTTATAAACAATGCTTATTTTTCACTGTTATTTCAGAGTTGTAATTTTTTTCAGTCTCATTCAATCTTATTAGCATTTTTGTTTCAATCTTAAAAGATTTGGGAAAGTCATTTGTGCAGACCTGTGGCGGTAGGACAGGTTATTTAGATACAGTAGATTTTATGTAGATTCCCAGGCTAGAGTTGCCTTTCTGGCTTCCTGTTAAGCAGCTTTTCACAATGTATAGCTGGTTTTTTGTTGTTGTTGTTTTGTGGGGGTTTTTTTGTGTTTTTTGGATTTTTGTGGTTTTGTTTGGTTTTGTTTTTAGTTATTCAGAGCCTTATATTTCCACTTTTATTAAGTTTGGGTTCGTCTTCGCCCTGGATTGTCAAATACAGTTCTTGTCCTGGAAGGCTGTTTCAGGTATGGCTATTAACTGAAAATGTAAGCGTACAGCTTTGTAGCACAGTGAATGAATATTAAATTTAGATAACTTTTAATTCTGACTTCTTGAAGACAGTAATAATATACCTGGAAGACAATAACTGACATGCTGGACAACAGTGTACCATATGTATTATTGATGCTTAATTGTTCCATTACTCCAGAGGTCTTCCAGCTTTTAGAAGTTCAAATCCAAGTTTTAAGTTCTGCATTTTGACAATGACTAGTTTGGAAATTGTGTGTTATTTTCAGCTCATTTTGATCTTGATGGATTCCATAATTTCCCAGCGTGATTCCATGAAGTGATATACATATAAGACTGTATTTTAATTATATAGTCATCTGAAAGCTCCTTAAGAGACTAATGTAACTCTGTCGCTAATTGCAATTCTATCAAGATGTTTGCGCATTGGAACCTGTGCTTTGATACATTACATTTCTAATTCTAGCAAGAGTCAAGCATTCAGTAAGGTTAAAAACTGATGCCTTTAAAGTGGGAAAGTGAATCCAAGTTAGTGGTAGCTTTTTAACTGTAAGGTGATAATATTTGTGAAATGTACTGTGGATTTTGAACCTTTATCTTTGGGGAAAATGGGGGAAAAGAAAGAAGAGAAAAAGAGCAAACTATTTATTGAAAAGATCATAACAGAAGACTGAAGGCATGTTTCACCATGCTTTGCTGGTGATACTATCACTGACAAAATCAAATTATTTCAGAACCCCAAATCTGGATAAACTTGGAATTGAAGCTTTGGTTAAGGAAGGCAGTCACTTATGGAATTGCTAACAAAAATACTTTCAATTAATGCTTTTACTATTAAAAATAGGCTAATCAGGAATGGTGTTGTTAAAATGCTTATCAGCATTTTAATTTCCCATCTGGAAATTAACAACTAAAGAAAGCTAGTATGTCCTTTGGAAACAGAAGAGAACATGAAAGGGTGAAGTTCCCAGAAAAACAGAGCAAATGTTGCCTGGGGCTGTCTGAGCCTTGGTGAGTGAGGTAACTTCTATGCTGTTGTGAAAACTTGCACTTTCTGTTTTTTGAGTGGACCTGATGTGTGTGGAGATCCTAGATTCCTATAGGTGTTCCCCAGCTAGGTAATCATGTCTGTGGCACTCTGTGCAATAAACTGGGTAACCCCTCACTCGGCAAAGAAATACCAATTTGAGACCAGGAATCATTAAGAGATTTGAAATACTCTCTTGTGGTAGCAATTTCACCAACCATGTGGATTTTTTTTTCACCTCTAGCTAATGAGAATTCAATCCATTAGAACTACAGAAACAAAGGCAATGTAGCACAATTGGTAGTATCTGCAAAAGATGGAAGAACGGAAGAAAGATGGAGGGAATAAAAAAAAAAAAGCATGTGGGAAAAGAATGTAAATTTAACAAGGGGGCCAAAAACATTTCTGAGAATCAGGTGGTTTTGTATCCATTTATGTACCCATCCAGTGATCTAGGGAGGAAAGGAGTCCAGGTTTGTGGTATTAGTTGTGGGCTTGGGTCTAGATGGTTGCCTTTCCACAGAGATAAGTGGAAGAAGACTTGGGGTCAAGACTTGTGGGTCAGTCGTCATGAGTCGCTGCACGTTACTTGAGATGTGCTGACAATGTAGTCTTCATTCTTACTTCCCACAGATTAAAGATACTCTGATTTAGCTTAATCCTTTATTTGATCTTAAGTCAGGCTGAATATTATACTAAGTGTGAGTAGGATTGTTGCCTAATTGCATACCTTTTAAGCTGTCACTGTAGATGGGTCAGAATAGAGGTGAATAGTGGTTTTGTGTTATAAATGAGGAGGACAAATCTGACAAAGCTTCCCCCTGCCACCCTTGAATTCATTCTAATTCACCCCTGTTCAAGTTATGTATTCACAAGTGTCTGAGTTTCCAATGAATTATATTTTGTCTATTTTGTCAGCAATGAATTAGAATGAAATCTGAAGTAAAGTAACAATAATTATACCTTTTTTTTTTTCTAAGGCTATTGCAGTTACATGCTTGTAGGTAAAATTGTTGATCTGATTTTTGATGACATTGTTAACTTTAAAGGCCACTATCAGAAAACACAAATTATATTTACAATTCATGACTTTAAGTTAAATTTCTGCCTATCATTTCTAATACGTTGTACCTACTTACAGCTGTTTTGAATCGACCTCTGATGCTTAATCATTTAAGATGAAAAGTGAAGTGGACCCATTGTTAACAACTGGAATGAGTTTAGAGAACAAAAATTAAAATCCTTTATTTACAGCATAAAGCATCATAGAGCATTGTTACTAATAGAAGTATTAAGTGCTTCATCAGATTAAAATGTTTAAAGTTTTAAATATCCGAGATAGCTGTCAAATATAGCTGCCATCTGTCCTTGACAGAAGCACCAACATCTGCTGAGATGCAGACCTGTAACCTCTAGATAAGTTTCTATACACAGAAAAATATTNATTTTTAAAAATGCCCTTCATCATGATATTTCTTTTTTAATATCTTCAATTAATATTTTAAAATACTTTTGATCGAGTACTTATTCCTCTAGGTTCATTTTAACTACAAAATATTTTCAAAAGTCAAGACTCGGCATTTACCAGTTAAAGCAAAAATAAAATTAGACACAATCTTCCAATAAATTTCTTCAAATTAAATTGAATCTTAATAAAAGGGTGGTTTTAAGTGAATCATTCTCACCACCTCATTTTTCTCACTTTACTACTTCTATTCAGTTCTTCATGTTGGCTCTACAGCTTCAATGTCTTATTCTGCAATTCCAATTACTCTACCCGGCTGGAAGTTCCCACTTAATCCAGATCTTGATTTCTTTCTTTGCTGCATGCATGGATCTAAAGATAACATTTTTAGCTAAGTCCCATGGGCAGTAATTGTAGTGGCAGGGAGAGGAAGCAACCAGGTTTTTTATATTCCCCAGACAACCCAGGGCAGACTTCTCTAGACCTTATCAGCAGATTATTTTAGCCTGGGCACAGTGCAGCGGAGATGCTGCTGTGTTGCTTGCAGTCTGGTCCTAGATCAGAGTGCCTTATGCTGTCTTGGATGCTGCAAAAGTGGCCTTGAGTAATAAATTAAGACTTTGATCTTATTTGGAATAGGTAGTACTGTGAAATACCTGGAAAAAGGTACTGTAAATTGGCTCTGTTCTCTTCTCCCCCACTTCTTGTAGATTTAGCTACATGTGTGGTGAGTATACATTATGTATTCTGTCCTACGTCCTGAATTTCTGCAATTAGAAACCATTAAATGTTGTCTCTGCATTTCTGCCTTTTTAGATCAGTGATAAGTTTGCAATAAAGCACCTCTATAAATCCAAATAATCCTCTTTTTTTTTTTCTTTTTTTTTAAAAAATTTGTTTAAGGGCATCTTTTGAGTTCTTCTTCATTTAATATTGTCAATCACAGTCAGATTTTCCCTAACAACTAGCTATAGCTTTTGAGCTACTCCGTCTGGCTGTCACTCAAAAGACAGTGGTCCTCAAATTCCTTCAACTAGCAGGGTTTGTTGCAAGTTAGTAACTTAAGCAGCAATTAAAATATGATGATTAAATGGCTACTGAAAGGCCAAATCAGCCAGTGAAATATCCAGGCCTTCTGTTACAAGTAAGACTTCTAGGTCATTTTCCTTTGANCAATTCATGACTTTAAGTTAAATTTCTGCCTATCATTTCTAATACGTTGTACCTACTTACAGCTGTTTTGAATCGACCTCTGATGCTTAATCATTTAAGATGAAAAGTGAAGTGGACCCATTGTTAACAACTGGAATGAGTTTAGAGAACAAAAATTAAAATCCTTTATTTACAGCATAAAGCATCATAGAGCATTGTTACTAATAGAAGTATTAAGTGCTTCATCAGATTAAAATGTTTAAAGTTTTAAATATCCGAGATAGCTGTCAAATATAGCTGCCATCTGTCCTTGACAGAAGCACCAACATCTGCTGAGATGCAGACCTGTAACCTCTAGATAAGTTTCTATACACAGAAAAATATTTAGCTTCCTACTATGACCTTCCATGCACAAGACATGAGCCATGGTTTTGTTTCCTAGGGAACTAGTGACTGAGGAAAATCTATAATTAGATCTGTGGGTTGTTTGCTACAAATGGGAATTGGGTGCTAAGCAGGNTCTGCAATTAGAAACCATTAAATGTTGTCTCTGCATTTCTGCCTTTTTAGATCAGTGATAAGTTTGCAATAAAGCACCTCTATAAATCCAAATAATCCTCTTTTTTTTTTTCTTTTTTTTTAAAAAATTTGTTTAAGGGCATCTTTTGAGTTCTTCTTCATTTAATATTGTCAATCACAGTCAGATTTTCCCTAACAACTAGCTATAGCTTTTGAGCTACTCCGTCTGGCTGTCACTCAAAAGACAGTGGTCCTCAAATTCCTTCAACTAGCAGGGTTTGTTGCAAGTTAGTAACTTAAGCAGCAATTAAAATATGATGATTAAATGGCTACTGAAAGGCCAAATCAGCCAGTGAAATATCCAGGCCTTCTGTTACAAGTAAGACTTCTAGGTCATTTTCCTTTGAGATTACGAAAAACTGTGTTTATAAATTCTGTGCTGTCAAGGGGAGGAAATTGTTGTGTACTGAATGCGGAGTTTGCAGATACATATCTGAAATTCACTGTTACTTAGGAAAAGGGGAAGTGAAAATTATTTGTAATGAATCTTCTTGCTCTTTATAAATTACGAGTAAAAGGAAGCTGAAGGATTACCTGCTACAAAAGGTAATGCACATCTTGATGTGTTCTTTGAATTACTTTACTTCAATCTATGAGCAAATACTCACTGTTAAATATTTATATTGGTTAAATCCTCAAATTTGATGCAATTGTAGATGAAGCCTGCAGGCCCCAATGCTGCAACTGATTCTTCAAGGGGAATTGTTGCATCTGTGTACAGCTACAATAATGAACCTCAGACTGAAGGGATCCACCGGTGCACAGGGCTTCCACATGCATAAATTCATTTTGTTTCATTTGGACACCTGTATATCCTACTACAAAATTGATCTGAATTTTGTAAAAGTTTATGCATAATTATGATAGAAGCCATTACGTTGAGAAGGCATTTTTTTGTTGAATATCAAATATCCTATTTGTGTTGATTTTTCTAAAAAGACCTCAAAAAATGAGCACTGGTGGTGAAACAACTTCATCGGTTTTTAATATATTGTGTCATTTTCATACATTAAGATATTTTGTTGAAATATTTGTCTATGGAATTTATTAACTTTGACAAATTTTGGATTTAGATTTGGTTTTATTATAGTTACAAAAACATTGTATTTGCACTGGTGTAACAAAATAATAGGTGGTATTGTAACTTCTATAGGAAGCAGAGCCCCAGTCTAACAAAATACTTAAATATACCATCTGCATTTCAAGCAATATGAGTTTTATTTCCCTCATGTACATAAAGTTCTGAATATGATACCTGATAAGAGTATTCATTCAGTTTTGTTTGGATTGCTTCAGGCAAGGAACATTTGTACCATTTGCAGCCCTCAATCAGTCTGGCAAACACATATCAAAAATATGCTAAAACTATGTGCTTTAATTCTCACAATGTTGTTCCTAAATTTGACACTTCCTGAAATGTTTTCCATGACAAAGCACATAGTTAAGATGCTAAAAAAAAACCCTCTTAAGAATATTTTCATTTTCAGAATTCTTTTAATTTCAACTCCTGATTTTTTTCTTTTATTCCCATGTTACATCTCTGACAGTTGGTATAAAAGTTTCTACATTCAAGTTATTAGTACACCCAGTACTCAATACTTCAAAAATTTTATACAGCTATTAAAAAGACTTCAGTTTACAGATGCACTATTGTAATAAAACATGTGTTCCTGTTTGGGGAACTTTTTTCTGTAATTCATAAGAGTCTTAAGAGAACCAATGCAAAAGAATGCAAATAAGAAGTAATGGCTAATCTTGTAATACTAGTTTTGCCCAGTGGCCATTGAGATTTTGTGCATTTGAAGTGCAAAATTCAGACACTTTCCAGTCATGTGTTTCGCCAAGTTAAAACTGAGTCTTGTGGATCTGACATAGAAAATAGGTTGCTAAAGTTTAAAATAACCGAATTATGGCTTTCTTTGCTGAGTTAAATCAATTCTGTTGTCTATATACATTTTTCTTTCTCTGGAAAATACATATATATGTGTATTATTATTAGGACTGTCAACAGCATCAAGCGAAAATATTTGTAGTTGATGACACAGAAGCAATGTCTGCTGTACTAAATGTAGTTTTCCCCAGCTTTGTTCCCCCAGAAACCAAACACTTCACCCTGACTTTGACTGTGTTCCTTTACCTTGGCTGTCAAAGGAGGTTGGGTCAGTGTTGTATGTTCCTATTGCTGGTCACATTTCCCTTTTCATTCTGTGCTTGTGGTTTCTGAAGTGCTGTTCCAGAGCAAGAACAAATATTAGAATTTGAGTGATTGATTGACTGGCTGGTTACAGCACATGGTCTAGTAGATTTATACAGCTTTGAAAATCTTGCCTCGTACATAGACTGGAGATTGAACATGGATCTGGAAACGTTTTGAAATTTAGGACTGTGATATTGCCTGTGTTATTGTATTGCATAAGCATCTTTAATTGCTGAGGTTTTTTTCTATAGTTTACTTGAATTTTGCAAATATTGTTCATACTTGTCTATATTAACTTAGCTTGTGTTTTGGATAATGTACTGAATGGGCATTTGTACAAATGTGTTTTGGTTGATAAGTTTTTTTTTTTTAAGTTCGGTGATTATGAAAGGAAGTTATAATGAACTAACAGCAAAGCTTACTATGTTTGTGAACAAGAAAAAAGCGTTACCTAAAATATATACTGCATATGTATGTAGTGTGTTGGTTTTATCCCTAATTATCATGAACAAAGGACATAGTCACTTAGATAAGCTTTATAATTTCTGTTACCATTACTTATGTGAATAGATTACTTGGATGTTCTTGGCTATCACCTGTATATTGAATGAATTCTGAGAAAGTCCTAGTCAGAGAGAAAGCAAAGGTCAGATTTCACCAACATGTCTCCCTTTGTCAAAGAGCAGAATTTGGTTTCCATGCTTAACTAATTTATCTAGCATTTAATTAATGAAGATAGAGGTATTGAGAACCAATAGATTTAATAAATTATGAAACTCAACAAATTATATAAATTGCTTTCTGACCACAGTTTTTATATGTTTAGCTTATAGTAATAAAGCAGTTTCTATTGGTTAGTGCTTTTGAATAATTATGGGAATATTTTCCATTTGTTTTGGTCGAAAGATTGAGTCAGTACAGAGCAGATGGAGCCTCTGACTGTTAAGAGTGACTTTTAGTATGGCAGGACAGGAAGTGTCTGTTTAAATATTTATAGGATATCTAAACAATGGGCCTAAACCATTGTTTTGCTCCTGTGGAGCATAGTGATTAAGGGAAAAAATAGTTCACCTCTAAATATTCCATGGATAAATTTGCTCCCTAGGAAGCCGGGGGAGGGTGGAAACACCAAAAACAAAACCATCCCCTCCTTCCCCCCACCCCAAAACAAAAACAAACAAACAAAAAAAAAACCAAACCCCAAACCAAAACCCAAAAAACCACATGAGAGTGTGTAACGCTCTGAAATGGAAAGAGTGGGGCTTGAACCAAATATTCCTGTCTGAGGGTGGGATTTGTTTTCTAATTGAAAAATGAAACCAATATGATGCATCTCTGATTCCACTAAGACATTGTGGAAGTGGTTGAGGCAAACACTTCTTAAAGAATGAAACTGGTAAACTAGGATGATGCTGTTAAAGACAGATTTGCTGGGGTTGCGGAATGGTAAAGTCTCTCTCTGGGGGTAGTGTTGTTTTTTGTACTTCTATTTCTCCTCTTCTCTTGAGAACACTCTGATTTACTTTTGCGATAAACCCGTAACAACAGAGGGATCACATTGCTGAAATGAGTTTAGCTGGAAGGGATATATAATGTCAGCTGAAAAATAGCACTTGGTAAATATGTTTTGGCCATGGTTCAGCAAAAAGCAGATCCTGTCAGCTAAGTAACGTTCTGTTTTCTTGAAAGTGTCTTTTAGTTGAGCAGAATCATACAGTCTCTGCCTTTTTGGGGAAAAAAAAAAAAAAAGAAAAAAAAATATTGGTTTGTCTTTGGTGCTGTATACGTTGTCCTGACAAGGCTGGCATGGATCACTTCAGTTTTCGAGACATTTATTCTCTGATGTACCCTTGACGTGGGAAAGTGTTATCAGGTGTGGAGTAGTGAGTAATGTCTAAGTCTACATCTAATACTGTCGTTTGGGTTGTGGGTGAGGAAATAGCCTTCAAGAGTCTATATTATTGTGGGATGCTCAGCTGGCACCTATTCTGTCTATGCCATCTGCTCATGCAATGACAAGGCCCTTCTGAATTGTGAGATCAGAACAAGGGAAAATGAAACAGGTAGAAATTTGGAGGCCAGATAAAGTACACCTGCCTTATCCATATTCTCAGGAGGTGGGTGCTTGGGTCTGCACTACCTTAACTGGATCATTTTCCTAAGAATGAAGAGTCTTTATGTGCAACACATAGCCACTGTCATATGGTGCAGATATTTTCAATATTAGAACCTGCACTGAAGTTCCTAAAGCTGTGAACAAATTATGGAAATAAATGTTTCTGTCTGGGCTTCAGGTAGTAGTAACTGTGGGAGTCATTTTTGTGTTTTAGAAACATAAAAATGACATCCCAAAGTAAACATTCCAGCAGAAATAACCTGGCCTTGTTTTTTCTCAGCCAGTAAATTGGGAAAGCGTCATTGTGTAAATACATTGTAAGCTAGGAATTTTCATGTGAACAGTGCTGTGTTTATGACAGTATTCAGAATAGCAGTCTTGCCAGAGGAGATGTCAGACAATCCTCCTGTTCTTTCTTCCTTGCTCTTGTTGAAGCACCAAACCATATGGCAAATTAAGGCTGATTTTTATTAAACTTTTCATTGTACTGAGGTTAGTGTGAACTGGGAAATGCACTTTCTTTGAACTATGCAGCCATTACATAAGCATCTTAATTAGGAGATGTTGATGTTCCTTACATTCCTGGGAGTATGTTAGCTCCCTCTTGTGGCTAATTAAACATTTTAAAGAATCATACTTCTGAAAATTACTTTTTGTGCGACCACCATTGCTCTTGAACAAATGACATGGTGGTACATGGACCATCTCTAACCTGGGCTTCTTATTACTATATCAAGCATAAGTCGCTGTGCAATAACTAGGTGCATAGATGGGTAAATAGATAGGAGAGAAGGGTCTGCACATGCTTGCACTGTGAATGTGACTGCTTTCTGAAGCTTTAAAAAAGCTGAATGGAAACATCCAGTCATTTAGAAAAAACTCTTCTGTCTGGTAACTCTGTTGGTCCTATACATTATATGCTGAAGAATGGTTTACAGCTAATGTGGGGATGAGATATGGGATGTGTCGTAGCTCCAAGGAGTACAGATCTTTCAGGTACCACGTTGGGGTGTCTTGCCATCAAACACAAGGTTAAGATCTTTGCTGGATTTGGAGTTGAGAGGAAATTTGCGCTCCAGTCAGGTTTGCAGGGACCCTTATTACTGTTGGTATTATTATTACAGTCCTTCCTTTCTATCTAGTGTGGAGAAAGATCTGTATATGATTATCTGGAATTTTTCTGATAAATTCCCTTGCACAGCTCATGAGTTGTTTTGCTTTCTCTCTGTGGCTTGTTACAACTGGGGCATTGTGCCTATGCTACATCTTAAATTTGTCATAAACAGCTAGATAATGTTTGATGGCTATGGTGGAAATGGCTGTTGTGTAGACATCTCTGAATTAGATTTTTGTGCTGGCTTGTGGCTGGCTTCAGGCCTTTCAAACCACTGTTCTTACACTGGATGGGAAGGTGCACTTGCCTTGTAATAAGTCTCAGAAATCAGGGTGGAAGATGATCAAATAATCTTTTCCCTGCAAAAGTGAGCAATTGTCCTGACATTGCAAAATTATAAGCATAGATTTATGTTAAGAAAAACATATATTTTTAGGCTTGATGTAAAAAATACCAGAGATTGGTCAAAAAATGAATTGAACAGCAGGTAACTTTTCAGTAGGAGCCATTAAGTTTCAGTTTCATCACAAACCTGAAGTTACAAGTTACTTTGCCCTTTTGTCACCTGCAGTGTTGTCTGCCTCTGTGTTTTGGCATGGCATACTCAAAAATACATGAGAAGAAAACTTCATCCATTAGTGTTTCTGACTTGGAAGGAGGAAGAAAAAAAAGGTGGAACAGGTTTTTACTTTGAAATTTCTCCATTCCCAAAGGGTTTGAGAAATGAAACTTTATCTCTGAAGATGCTGATTTCCTATTTCATAACTTGGGGCAATTTTTTCTCAATTAAAATAAAAGAATAATGATTATGGAGTTTAGTCAAAATCTCACTGCCCAGCATTGCTGATCCCACAGCAATAGAGCAACAAACATGTATTTCCTCAGGGACATTATTAAACACCTTGCATATTTATTATCTCAAAATGGGAGCAGATCCAGATTTCTAAGGCCACTTTTTCCCTTCCTCTTCCTGAGTTGTAATTCAGACCAGCATATAAATATTTGACTTAATGTTTCTGCGGAAATATTAAAAATATAAAATTGCTAGAAACAAAACAACATGAAACAGGAGAGGGAAGGAATGGCTTGGCAAGATTGTCAGCCTTACAGGGCAAGATTAATTTATAATCCTTCTAGATTCTGGTGTACAAATACAAATTTGCAAAGCATGTAGCTTATAACAAACATTGTGTAGCTCTGCAAGTTTACATATGCTACTGTTACTAATGTGAGACAGCCTTGAAATTGGATTTTTAGGGATTTTTTTCTTATGGGGAAATAAGATAGTGATAGTAACAAGGAGTTTCCATACACATGCGTGTATATATAAAAATATACATATAAATTTGGAAAGTGGAGGAATTCCAACTGTGTGACTAAGCGGAGTTCTGGGCAGGATACCCAGATATTTTCATGAAGAGTTTTCTCCCTTGGTTTAAAATCCTGGGAAAGGAGGAGTGTAGAAGGGAATGGAGGGGGTGGGGGGGAGGAATCAACCTGAGAGTAGTCTGTCGTGTAATGAATTTATGATGGCTAATAAGGACGACTGACTAATCGGAAAATAATATGTGATGGCTATCTGGTATTGTAAGGGTCATTGTGAAATAAGTATGCTTTATGCCACTCAATGGAATATGTCTTTTTTCTTTCTTTTTTTATAAGTTTCTAGCTGTTTTATCAATTTAACTGAAAAAAGAAATAGAATTAAATAAAATGTCAAATTCCAGACATAGAGTGAATACAGTAGCAATGGAATAATAGAAACTTTAAGTAGTGAAATAGAAGACAGTAAAGATAAGATAGGAACCGGCTAAGGACATAAGAAGCTTTTCCAGGGTTTAACACAAGAATTGCACAATGTTTTCTGAATGATTGAAACCATATTTTATAGTTATGTATTATTGGCAGGGAATATACCTCTGCATTAGGTAAAAGATCGAAATGGCTTATGTGGTTTTAGAATGATTTTTAAAGTTTTTATAATATGGCCTGTAACTTCTTTTTTTCTGCCATGCAGGTCATCAGCAGTGAAGGGACAGAGGGAGCAAAGTTTCGACTCTCTGGTAAGGGAGTAGATCAAGACCCAAAAGGAATTTTTAGAATCAATGAGATCAGTGGGGATGTCTCTGTGACCCGAACCCTTGATAGAGAAGCAATTGCCAATTATGAGGTGAGTACTCACAGCAATAGGATCTCTGCCTCTATGTTGATAATATATATTTTTTGAATGCTTTTGAAAGGACTGCAGATATTGAAGACTATATTGCAGCTACTGTCCTATAAAATTTCCAGAAGAACAGTTTGTCCTTTGGAAATGATAAATGTGTTTACTTTTACATGCAATCGGAACTCTACTCTGCTTTCTGCATGTAACTTCTGTCATTTATCTTTAGTAGAAATACTGTCTGAACATCGTGTATGCATTTGGTTTGTGAATACAAAATTATGTTTGAACAAAAGGAGGTCTTTTCAGCAAGTTACCACTAAGGTACTACATGGTTATACTTTTTTAATGTCAAGCTGTCAACAGATGGAATATACTATTCGACCCCATTTTAGTAATGGATATCTTTTAATAGAGATAAAGAAGGTTCTGTTAATATGAAAACGTTAGCAGATACACCTCTGTAAGATGTATGGTTCCTACAAAGATTTTACTAAAGATTCCTTTCCTTGTCAATAAATGCTAGATTTTTCCCCATTGAAATTCTAACAAGCAATCTCTGAAATCTGTAAAATAACTCCACCACAATGTCCTGAAATGCATAGTATAAGTAGAGGATCTGTCCATTCATGTTTTCTACCTAGCTCTTGAAACGTGCAGTCAGATAAATTGTATCTGGCCACTTCGATATGGATGAGCAGCAGAATTCAAAATGCAAAAATGGTTAGTACATTTGCATGTTGCCACTTCTGCTACAGCATGGAGGACTGACCTCCATATCCTCATGCTGCAGGGACCGTGCGATGCTCCAGCCCATGTGGGGCACAGGCTCTGGTGACAGTTCTGACTGCCATCCCTGGCCTCTTTGTTTTGTCTTCTGCTGTGTAGTAATCAATACTTGTACTTTCCATGTTGTTTCTCTCCTCCTCTGGAAGAGTTTGCCAGTTAGATGACTAGTCATACTTGCTCAAACAGCACTGCTAAAATTTACCATATGTTGGTTTTCAACACTTAAACATCTATTTCTCATCCGG
Source organism: Pelecanoides urinatrix (assembly GCA_013400755.1). NCBI lineage: Eukaryota > Metazoa > Chordata > Aves > Procellariiformes > Procellariidae > Pelecanoides > Pelecanoides urinatrix. Next base: position 12,818 of record VZTQ01004234.1, on the reverse strand, counting down.
GTCTACAGTGAAATGTGTCTTAACCACTCGCATAGCATTTATGGCAGTTACTGATGTCCTCCTTAAAAGAAACATACTGCAGTTTCTCTTTTTGACACTGTTCCTGATCTTCATTTACCAGCTGTTTCTTATTTTATCAGTGGTTTTCCACCTTAATGTGCTCAGTATAAACCTTGAATATTTTTTTTACTGGAACATCATAGTAGTTTTTTCAACCTAATGCATCAAACCACAAATGGCCCTCCTATCTGATCTGGCAAAGTACACATTTAAATTAAGACAAAAACATTTCCCTAGAGGAGTCTTTTTGTAGCAATGCAATTTATATACAAATAGTGCAGTGTAGTAGATTATCCAGAGCAATGTGAATGTATATCCTAATGGGCTGTAGTGCTTTCTAACCTGTTATATAGCACTCTGCTCAGCATGCTCACTGGCATCCTGTTGTGCAAGATGTAGTTGAAAAGTTCTGTAGGAGAACCCTCAACTTGATTAGTCTGTCTTTGGTTCAAGCCTCTTGTTTTCCAGTAAGGATGTATCATGGTGTCAGGAAGGCAGCAGGATTTTCTCCCTGATTTCCTTGGTACACTGAAAAATTAATTACCTGAAAGACCCTTAAATTTCTTTCAAAAGTGTTTTTGTTTTCTGTTTTTGTTTGAGCTCCCCCCTGCCCAGTACGGATGTCCTGAAAGAAAAAGTTCAAAGCAAAGGGCAAACAAGGAAAGAATAGTTCTCCATGAAAAAAATACAAGTTCCTTGCAAGCCATCATACCATATAGTATGAAATCTGTTTGAATCTTTCCAGCTACACAGAGGGCTGCTGTGCATGAGCACTGATTCTTTTCCTATACTTAGTGCATATATACTCAAGGGATGAGAATTAATAAAAATGTTAATACAGCACAAAATAGAGCTTTGGTGATCACAGGATTTCATTGAACTTTGCAGATTTTACCATCCATGTACCTCAAAATGTTTTAAATTAGCTAAGAATATTTAATCTGTTATAAAAAATTGTCGTTGTTTCTTTCATTGAATGTTTGAAATTCTGCTTTTTGCCGCCCTCTTTCTCCTGGGGGAATATTGAAAAGCCTGTAGGAGTTTTTCCATATATTCATTATAAGATTAAATTAGAGGAGTACTGAATTCTACTCAGACAACTGTTGATTGTCTGAGTTAATCCCCTCTTTTTACTTTTCATTTTTAAATATTTTATTTTTAGTAAAACATAGAAAATGTTTTAAAATAGAGTGAAAAAATCTTTCTGAGGGTCAGGGCCTGCCAGTCTGTTTGGCGCAGCCCAGTTGCATGTCAGTTGTGTTTCAGATGAGTTTAGATTCTCAAAGAAACTCAAGCAGGCAAAAGGAATGTAAGGTAGCTATGTTCATGACACCCACTCCTCACGTCCCTTCTGAAACAGACTTTTTTATCCAATTGATTTATGAATTTATTTTTTATGAAATTAGTTAAATTGTTAAAAAATGGACAAGTATATGAAATTCCACCAAAATACTAATGTCGGGGTGATTAATTGCCATAGTAATTCTGACCTAATCGTCTGCACATTTGAAAATGTGATGGTTTCTATTAAGAAAATGAAACTGTGCCAGAGGAGGTTGGGTGAGACAGCAAAAGTCCAGAAGCCACTACATTGAAATTAGCCATTAGTAATTTTTTTTTTTCTCATATGTATGGAACTATGCTAATGAAATCTTGTTTGCCAATGGAAAAAGGTAGATGCTTCTGGTGTGGTTTTCTCTGTAACTTTGCGGGGTGCCTCCTTAAAGGTCAGGGAATGTCAGTCAGCTTCAGTTTTGAGTGAAAGCTGTTTATGAAGAAGAGCAAGAGGATGTTAAGATGTTGTTATGCCCAGCAAAGACAGACTGTTTTAGAAAAGTGTGTAGTAATTCCTTTTTTCTTCTAAAGAGGTCTGATAAAGAGCAACCTGATAGGAATTCTCTGGATCAGAGTAAACCAGTGGATTTACATTGAATGGTTTTATTTTGGGTCTTTCTGCAGCAAGACTAAATGATGCTCTGAAGAAGGGGCTTAAGCGGAATATGGGCATACTAGTGAATTGTTTCTGGGTTGGTGAGATAAGCAGGTAGCCTACAGCCCCTATTTAGTGGGAGCAAAAGGTGTTAGTTGTACAAATATGCTATCAAAAATAATGTCTTTGGTTTTCTCTCAAGATTTGAATAAATACGACTAGTTGGAAATTTCAGACAATGGCAAATCATTTATTTATTTAGTGTTGAAAAACTCAGATGTGTAAAAACAGATAACTTGGTGGAGAGACTTAAGATGGACAAAATTGCTAAGTTAAAGAATTATGTTTTGTCCTTTACTCAGTTAGGTGGGCTCAGAAGAAATGGGAACATTATTCCATTAACTTTTTACAGTTAATGCATGAGATTTTGGTTAGGCATTCCTTGGGTACAGGACAAAGCCTGAAGTTATATAGTTTGTATTCCATCACTTACCACTGCATGTAATCCCTGCAGCAGTAAAATCTAGTTCTGTAACCTCTTAAGCATCAGTGGTAAATTGCCAACCAGTCAATGGGGAGCATTCAGTTGCATCTCAAGATTTTAAAGATGTTGCCATCATTGATGGGCTTTTTCATAACTGCTTGGGAAATGTAAATATGTGTGGAAAGGAAATAATCAGAAAGTGATCCTTTGCAAGCATGAAATGAAGAAGCTTGATAAAACTATTCAGCGACAGTGCGCAAATTAGAGCTGTGACCAAATTTACCTAGGCAATTTGAACTGTTAATGAAGAGTTAGTTTTAATTATTTTTTAAGTAGAAAGCTTTATTTGCTTTAGAAAATACTTAACAAGCAGAGGTGTGAAATCGGCTTTCAGCTTTTTTTATAACAACACATCACATTTCTGTGAAAGGATGCCTTGCAACTGGTAGTGACAGACTGAGGTATTTAGAAAATCTATGTTTACAGGACTAAAAAGCAAATTAGGACTATTTGCTCTATGTAGTATTGTTTCTGTATGTTGGACTGAGACTGAGAACAGGCTAAAGAATTCAGACCAATCCACAGCAACCAAATCTCTAGTGTGAACTGCTTCAGTTTAGGTTACATGAGACTGTTGTTTCTGTGACTGAGCCAAACATTTAGGGTGATGCTGTAGTCCTAATGGACTCTATTTCTGTGTTTAATATGGAACAAATAATGGAAATGCTTCACAATCATGAGGAAAACTAGCTTGGTCAGTATTTTGTGAGAAAGATTTTTAAGTACTTGAATGCATTTTTGTAGGTACTGAAAGTATTACTGTAGCAAAAAACTAGAAGTGAAGAGCTGTAATTTATCCTGTACAGAAGAACAAATTTGTCTTCTGTGTAAGTCCATTTTAGTGCAGCCACATCCTTTTCAGAATGATTTATCATACCCTGGTACTGAATCTCTGCAACATGCAGTGTGGAGATATATAGACAGCACATAGAAGCATGCTTCTCTTTGAGAAGGAAATCCACGAACTTGTCTCTAACTTCAAGACCAGTCTAAACTGTATTTTAATCTTGGTTATCTGCAGTGGCAGAATTGTCTGAAGTGTTAGTGGTCTGCTCTGTCTTGAACTGAAACCAGTTGATGGGGAATGTCAGACCTCAGTCATCCCCAATGATATCCTGAAAAAAAGAAGGCACTCAGCCTTCTGTGGGAGGAGGGGCTTGGTCTTGTAGAGATGTAAATTTCAGGAAAATGTGCTTGATTTAATTAAAACATCAGTAATACACAGAGAAAACCTGTCAAAATACTGGTGCTCCCAAACTGCGTCTGTTACATCAAGAAAGCTTGGAATAATGGCAGAGTACAAACTTTCAGGGAGGAATCCTTATTATTTAGCAAGGAGAAAAAAAAAGAAAAAAAAAAGAGTTCTTGTGCAGCTATTGGATATGATTATCAATAAGCTAGAAACTCATTTATATAAATGAGCTATAGTTAGATCAACTGATATACAACTGAAAATTTTGGCAGTGAAAAAGATCTCTGTAGCTTGCATTACATGTATATGTAGAGAGTGCATGAGATATTTTATATTTCTTTTTCTTTATATTGATATTTTTACATATATATTCATTAATGTGTTCACATGTTGGGGCACCCACCAGGTAAATTCAGAGAGGATTGTTTTGAATTAATTTCATATTTTGTCTACAGAGAGAGAAATGAACACTGACTGAGAAAGTGCCATTAGGTTGTTGCCTGGCAGCATAACTTGAATTTTAGCTATCCCTATGTGGACTTTTGAGGAAGCAGGCTGATTATAATGCCTGTGCAAAAGAGGAGAATTCATTATGGTGAATGCTAAAAATAATGAATTGCTGTAGGTAGGATCTCAAAAAAACATGGTCAGCCTCTTGAAAAAACACTAAATTCCCTCTGTCGTGGCCACACATGAAGGAACTGCGGGCTGCTCCATATCCTGAGGTAGGCATAATAATCTTAACATAGCACAGAGACTTATGTCTCAGCAGTTGCACTCCTGTTCATATAATAGTCACAGGCTACAGTTTCTACAAACCTATGTTAGCACAGCATCAGGCTTAGCATCAGAAATTGGTCAATTCACAGTTGAAACTCAGTTATACTGAGTTATATATTCCAGTTATAATGAGTTATATATTCCAATATAGGTATTTTCATATAGGAAGAGGAAATCAACTCTACTTTTATATCAGAATCCCTTCTACTTCAACAGGTCTTGAAGATGCAAAATGCAGGAAGTTCAGATAGTCTGCTCTGGGGGTAATGTTACTCTGTCATTACACTCCTTTCTGAAACATTTACTGCAGCCAAAAATTTTGGAGCAGGGAAGTTCCACTGCTGTTGATGGTGTGTCAGGTTGATGTAGTGTGCATGTGACCATGCAAGTTCTGTTACTGATAGAGAGCTCCATCGGTTATACAAATCTCATCCCTCAGCAACACCTCTATTCCAGTGCAACTTCTCAGCATAGCCTGGCTGAGACGCCTTGAATGGATTTAAGATGCTTGATATGAGGCTCTGTATGTCTCTCTGTCCCTCATTAACAAGCAACAGTTGGTGTCTGTAATCTCCAATAAAGCATTCTGTCCATAAAATAGTATCATGCTATGGATGACTCTATGAATCTTATAGAAACTTGTTCTTTGTTCTGCCAATACCAGCTTGGTACAGAACTTTGTTTCTCTCATGATTGTTCACGACTTGGCTCTGCTTTTACTTGTATGGGGAAAGGGTGAAGTAAATGAATCTGTCAACCTAAAATAAACACTTTTTATCTAAAAACTAAGAGTGATGGATTAGTAAAAAAATTGTTGCTTCCTGTTTTTCTGTAACAAATGGATTGGACGTAGAAGGCATTTTTTTAGGATGCCATAAATTGGAGAAAAACAGGTATTGTTTGTTAAAAGGTAATTTGCATTTCTTTAATATTTTTTTCCGTTGAGATTATGAAATGGCAAGATTAAGTATTAACACATATTTCATCAAACCTGGAATCAGAAATGCAACAACAGGAACAACCTCATCACAAGCAAAGGTCTAGATCCTTCAATGAGATCTGTATAGGCAGACTCCTGAATTCATCAGGAATTTTTTGGTATTGATTGTTTACCAAGGTCAAAAACAAGGTGGTCACCATAACTGTGTGTATAAATTAAATATTTGAGCATATAAATTTTACATAGAGTCACGTTTCTTAAAAGTATGATTTAAATAATTGCTTGCACAGCTGGGATATAAATGGGATTTCCAGCTGGTGAAAATATCTCTCACCCAAGGTTGGTTTATGGGATGAAAAGAAAACCTGACAGGAAATGAAGTTAAAATTCATGTTATTTTTATGTATATTCTCCCATTTTGTCTTGGGGGAACAAGATATCTATTTTATATAAACTTTCTAATTTACCATATCTTGTTCATTTTTACTGTAAATAGTCTATTCAATACATACTGTAGATCTTAATGTTATGAGATATCAGCAGGGTACTGTGATTCATTTCAGAAGCCACTAACATCCTCATATCATTTATGTGGAAAGCATACAAAAGTCAACAGTTAGTTTTGTTGGAGGGCATATGCTTTATTCTTAGATCTAACTGCTTGCATGGCTTTGACATTCCTGCTGTTCAACAGCACTGTCGTGTCATTTGTAGGAGAAACAGACTGAAGTTTCATTAAAGGGAAAAAGCAGCAAAGGTTTGTTTATAACCTATAACTGTCAAGACAAGGTAGTGGGCTTGGATTTCCATGCTAAAAATAACCCAAACTCCAAACACCAGGCAAAATTAGTATTTTCACATTGAAGAATGGGAGGTGGAAATGCACAGCAGTAAGAAATAAAGAAAAATTGGAGTTTACTGAGACAATAACAAATGACACAAAATTTGGTTTCATGGTGGTTTTGTTTGTTCGGTTTTTATTATTATTATTATTTCCTAATAGAACACCACTGCTGGAAAGAATAATGATGTGTTCAGTGAAACAAGAGGAGACTAAAATATTTTTGTCATATTATGTTAATAGTCTGTGAAACTACTTTTGCTATTACATGTTAATTGCGTTTTAAGGCATTTAAATGTCATCATACTTCAGTCTTTAGCATGATCAGTTTCTTTGTTTCTTTTCCTTGTCTATGTGTATTACAGCAACCCCCGAAATATCTTGCTGAAGGCTCACTGTTCTAGGTGCAGCATAAATACCTAGGAAGGCACTTTGTGAAACTGCTGTCATGTCCATCACTGCATAAGGCTGGGAACAATTACCAATGTTTGCAAGGCAAGACCCCTTCCTTTCGCTGTAGGAAAACATCAGGTCTTGGGAAAGGACAGAGACTGCTGATGTGTTATGCCTCTCTAGCAAGGGCATGTCAGGTCTGAACGGATGGGAGGGAAAGACTAGGTGAGCTCCTGCAGCTTAGGTCTGTACTACCTGCTACTTTGTGATCCCAGTTCTGTACAATTTGTCACATTTTTTTGTCTGCTGTGTACTCAGATGTGCCCGATTACTCAGGCATACTCATGTATGCAAAGGTGCAGCTTAGAAGTTTAGAGGAAAGATGGGAACATTTTTGTTGTTGGTGGTGCGAGTCAAACAACTTGGTTAGGAATTTTTTTCTGCTCAAAAACTTTTCTTGAACCTGTTCTGATACAGTGGCATTCTGCCAACTAACATAGATTAAGTAGAAACTGTTAATCTTGTCTTTATGAATGCTGAGAAGGGTCCTGTTTCATCTCTTATTAGGTATATATCTTTTGTTTGGCTTGGTTTTTTTCTGGAAAAAGTGCACAAGTTCTGAGTTTGTTGATCCTTTGGTAAGCATGCAAAAACATTGCAGTGTGTATTTTGAAATAGAGTGCTTTTCCTGTGGCTCAAGTCAAAGACTTGGAAGGTCTGCCCTTACTTGTTATTTTGCAGCACTACTTAAAACTTTTCCTAGCCCTTAGTAACATTCAGAGTATAATACAGAAATTTTTGAAGTTTGACTGCTCAAATCTCCATATCTCTTGTTCCTCCCAGTAAAGAAAGAAGTCTGTCTCATTTAGATATTTGGCCAAAATTCAGAATCTTAATGTTCTAATTGCTGGAAAGACCTTGATTTCTATGGCTATTTTTTCATCTTGGAAATGTGGGTCCATAACAATCTATAGCTTCTTTTTCTTAATGAAAACTAAGGTATGGTCTGTAATAACTATTTCTTTTTTTTTTTTTTTTTTCTCCTGAGAACTAAGGCACTTAATTCATTATATTTTTTTTGTCAACAACTTCCTGTCTGCAGTTAGAGGACCTGCTGTCTCCTTTCTGACCTCTTATTCTTTATGTACCTGAAGAAAATCATATTACCTATCTTATCCTCTCCTGCAATCTTCTTTTCATTTTCCACCTTCTCGTGTCTTTTTTTCCCTTGCAATTTTAACTTCATTCCATAACCTTTCTACACCTCCTGTCTTTCTTGATGTTTTATGTCATTCACTTACACTTTTCCTACATTCTCTGCATTTCCTTATTCAGACATACTGACCTGTTTTACGCTCTTTATAAATAGTGTTGCTAGGAGTATGCATAACCATCATCTAAACATAAATTTGTTTTATTATTATATAGAACCTTTCCACTGTCTTCGCAAAAGCTGTACTGCTTTATCCATTCTAATCTGCTGTGATCATAAGTAAAACCCTTTAGAAACCTGTGTTCTGGAAACTCTTGACTTTGGGTTATTTATTACATGACCCTATCTTTTCTTCAATTTTGGTGAAACAACCTTGGTAGTTAATATGTCATGCTAAGAAATTTTGGGGGAAAAACTACTTTTGTTTCCATTTTAATGCTTTTTGGACTGTACATCTCTTCCATCAAATTATGCATATTAATTTAAGAAGTATATGGTTGGCTGGAAATTCCTAGCATTTAGTTTATTAAAAATAATTCTAATACTTAGTTCTGTCAACACTGGAATTGTGGTCTGCTCAAAAGTGGTCAGCCTCAAAAAGGGAGATGTATAATAAAACACCTGATATAATAATTAGTTCTGTAACTTCAGAAATGTGGTTTTAATACTTGATTTCTGTAAAATTATCGTAAAATAATTGGCCATAATTTTAAAGCTGTATGTGCATGTTTTTGTGGCAAAACCACTAAACAGTTTTGTAATTTTTATGCAGAGGTAAGTTTAAATTAATGTGGAGTGGCATGATATTTTTGCAAAATGTGTGAAAAGAATTTGTATAAAATTAAGAAATAAGCATGCTTCAATGATTCAGTTTGTGGATTCTGTGTTCCATTGTGCATGTTTCTCTAACATTGTTAGAGGGAATTAGGTTACAACAAATCTCATCATTTAAATATCATGGTCCAGTTGAATGTGCAGTTACGTTATCTCCAAAATCTAATTTTCCTGAATCTGCTTTTTCTTGCACTGAGGTTTTGGAGCCCTAATATGATGCAATTGTTTCATAGGGCCCCTACTAAAGCATGTTCATTAAGTATTTTTTCCGTGTCTGTAAAAGACTTCGAGGAAAAATAGCAGAATGGACCATGAAGTCTCTATTATTGAAATGATACAAAAATTACTATGTGTTGTAAAAAGAAATTAAAAAAAAAAAAAAAAAAAAAGGATGATTGGAGCCCAGGATCCACTTGCCTGTGTCATCTTCAAAGCATTTTGGCTGCTATATTTTAAATCTACTGTAGGATTTGTGTGTTTCTCAGGCCCACAGATGAGGCAGATGACCGGTTGTGGGTGGGCGATAGTAAAATTTTATATTTTGATCTGTGGAAGTGAAATTACAACTGTTTGTGGGTCATCCCTCCCCACCTCAAAATATATCAGCTGTCTCTCTGTTAACACATTGATGGCAATTAACTATTCTTGAGTGGTGTGCCATGGGTATAGCTAGCAGCATAATTTGGCCCTGCAGCTGGACCTAAGTTAACAAATTGACTGATGCTGCATGAGCTTAAATAGAATCCATTTTTCTCTTGCATCACAGGTGAACTCTGTAGTGTTTACAAAAAATAAAATGTAAAAAAATGCATGTTTTGTGACTATAGTTCTGACTGCTAACATTTACCAATCAAACAATAAGAGACTAATTCATATACCAATCTCCTTTCAAAAAATACAGCTGCACTTCAGTCTGTTGCATATCTGTTTGCATGCAGGTTGCTTTTATGCTATACTTAGATTAAATACCTGCAAATATGTCCAAAAGCATGTGTCAGTGCATAAACACAAATGTATGATATCATAAAGCTTAGCATATCCTAACAGATTTATATATAACTACTTTGTCTATTCCGCTCAAATCTCGCTTCTATTGCAGTCAAATGGAAATCGTGTTTCCATGCTTGGAAGCGTGAAATCACTAGTGCACTATCATTATTTCTTAATTACAGTATTTCTCAGTTATTTGTGGAGACTGCAGTAATGCTGAACCTTAGGCATCCTGCTCTCACTGTCTGAAATGTTACCTGGCCCAAGAATTTAAAATATGTCAGAGCCCCAAAACCTGCATGAGAGGTTGAGTGATGCATTGAGTTCCTTTTAATTTGGCTTCTGGGCTTTTTTTGATCCTCATCATCTGAACCTTCGAGTTCTTTTTTGGCAGTTTTATATTTATCTCCTTAACATGAAAATATGACAGGACTTGATAGGTGGAACTTCAAGAAAACCACTAACTGTAATGAAACTCATAAAAGTGTAAGAGCTGGCAATGCTATACATTGCAAGCAGAGCTATGAGAATCTCCATTTTTCTCTTTATTAGTCTTTTGTGGTGAAAACATTCATGGAAACAAGTGAGTCTTCTGTGTTCACATTTTTCCTTCTTTAGATCTTTTTCAATGCATAAGAGCAAATGAGTGAGAGGGGTGTAGGGGACTACAGTTGTAAATACTTAGAGTGCATTGTGTGAACAGACTTCCAATATTATGGAAATTTTACTTGGCATCATTTTGTTAACACGTAAATGATAAGTCTTGCTGTATTTGTCCTGGTTTACCCAGGTCATTACTAATTATTTCTTAATTAGATATATTCCTTAAAATTAAGCTATATTTATGTGAATGTCTTGATTTATTTTTTTATTTTCTAGTAGCTCGTTAACAAGAGATGTGACTTTAAGATTTTTCAACAGATAATTTGTTTATATCAGTTCATGTAAAACACCATATGTTTAGATTCACATGATTCATCTTTTTGTTTTGAAAGGCTTTGCTTGTAATATTTCTTTAGAGGATAGAACAGGTCTCAGTAGATACTGGCAAAACTCATTGTACAGGTGTATGACTAAAAGTTTGCGAGGACAGATACATTAACTGTAATCCTGATCCTTTTGAAGTTACGCCATGAGATCATTTTTCTCTGAGAGCATTACTATCATATTCAAAACACTTTGAACTTGTTAGGCTGCTGGCAGCAGGAGCAGGGGCTGGTAAATGTTCTGCTTCGATCTCTCCTGAAGTCTAGCACTAAAATGTAGAGGATCATAAAAGAGTCCAGTTAGGACTGAAGGTTTCTGAGTGGGAAAACGTGGATAAAATATTGGAGAAGGTGGTATGGAGCCAGAAAACCTCTATTTGAAACAGTTATGTGCATGAGAGGCTTGGAGAAATATTAATTATAATTTCTTCTAGTATTTGTCATTAACACATCTTATATAGTGTACCCTGCTATGCAGTTGCATTTGCAGTTTAAATTTGCAAAATAGAGATAGTTCATATTTGCAGAATTCTTCCCAACCTCTGCGCTGACATTATTCTTAGTATTTATTTTACATAATGGTAATTCAGATATCTGAATGCAATGTGTTGAAAATACCTATTATCTATTTAAGGCTCTGTTATTATATGTATTTCTTAAGTGTATTATGTATACATAATGTACAGGTGATATGAATATACACTACAGATTTTATTTGTGGATGGGAACAAATAAAGCAATGTGCTGCTGTTATATTTCCGTTAGTTTTAGAAGATTTAATACAGTTAAATAACAGGATTATGATTTACTACTTAGAAATTACTAAGAGGGAGGAAAATCATGACAGTTTTAAGCTACCAATTTTTCTTGTTTTCTAAAACAATTTGTAAAAAACTTTCATTTTTTTCCTTACTGCTAGGGAAACCCAGTGGAAAGGACAAAAAGGAGTAAAAAATTGTTCTAAACATAACATATATTCCGTAAATGCTATGCAACTTTACTGTATTTTACATTTTCTCCTCTAAAGAGGAAAGAAAACATTTGATATGGAAGAACACCTTACTGGCTAGCCATTTTATATGAGCTTCTAGTTTCCCTGTGATCGGTGCAACAACTATCCCCACTGTATACAGAAAGACTGAGTTTCATTCAACAGTCTCGGGTTTCACAGGTCTGAAGGCCTTATTCCCAGCAACTAGAGTTTTTCCTCAGAGAGGGCTGCAATCTTTGTCTCAGTCAGAAATCTAGCGCTTCCAATAAAGGCTTGGAGAAAAACCAGCAATTTGGGTACTTGTCAGGCCTAAAGTGTTTCTAAGTTTTAATCTTGGAATATGAAAATTTCTTCTGTTTTTGCTATGGTCTGCAAGGCAGAGCATACATATCTAATGACACTGACCTTATTGAATCGTGGATCTGCTGTACATGGAACCAGTAAATTAAAGCACAATCTGCTATGTTTATGGGCTTTAAGAGCCAGCAAACTGATTCTCCAAACGTGTAATTTGCTTGTCACTCAGCTTTGCAGAACACAGATGTGGCAGTACAGAAGCATGAGACTGTAACTTCTAATATATTAACAATACATCAATTTGAAAAACACACTGGATTTTGTCAGGTTTTAAATTGCAACATTAACATTCACTATTAATTTTCAGGTACTAAGTCATCTAATGATATTGATATTCAGTTCCTGTTAAACCTATTTGCAATTGATATTTGCAATGTATTTATTAAAGAAAATGTTTTAAAGGAATTGAGGTATTTGAGGATACGCATTTAATTTCACTGCATTTCTTTATTGGTAGCTTTGATCAACGCTGTGCTTACTATCTCCACCACATGCTTTGAACTTGTAGATGCAAGTGTGTAAATAATTTCCCATGTCAATTCTTGGCTGATCTACCCAGGCTGAAATATAAAAAGCAAGTTGTCTCCTAAATTCTAGTGAGGTGGGATTAGTGAATTGATTAGTTGAAATCTGAATTAAAATTGCAATTAAAGGCAAAACTGTATCTCTTAGAAAGGCTTCAAGTCATTTCCCCAAAGTAGAGCAGTCAGATTACAGGCTTTTGACAAAGGTTTTTATTGTGAATAAGAACTGTTTTCAATAACCTT
>VZTQ01004233.1:0-71404 GCA_013400755.1 Pelecanoides urinatrix | reverse complement strand
TACACTTTTTAGATGATCTCCCACCTGTAATTTATAATATTAATGAAAGTTACCCTGACATTTTCCTATTCATTTATTAAACCCCGGGAGACAATTAAAGTTTCTAGCCATTGAAACAGAAAGTCACATCATTTCTCCCACATTCCAAATGGAGCCAAAAAGATGCTGGCAACCCATCAACTACAGAGCAAGCCTGCGAGCACATTTCCTCCAAAATGTGTTTTCCTTACATTAAGATGGTGTGAAGATTTCTAATTCTTGCAGAGAAACAAAAACAGTCTGTAAAAATCGAGCAGCTCAGTAATATTTCAGCATTATGATCAGAATCAAGAAGAAAACTCAAAAGGCTGGGCACCTTTCCACAGAAATGAGTGCACCAAGCACGGTCTGCGCAAGGTCCTACACAAGAATCTGAAGAAAGGAAGCTAAGGAACGGCAGCAGCACCTGCTGTTTAAGGTATCCAGATGTTAAATGGAAGGAATAACCAAATCCTGTCCCAAGTAATCATTTTCAAAGACCATTGAGAAATTGAACAGAATTACTGTATGCACAAAAGGCACTGGTCTGGCATCAGCAACAGAACTGTAAAAAGGCAATGAGTGAATACTTATTTTTCAGTGAAACACAGGAATACAAAGCAAATATCAAAACACTATTATCAACTGGGGGGTAAAAGGGAGAGTTACAAAACACAGGAGAAGCCAGCAAACAAGGGCTGCACAACTAGCACACTGATAGGATATAAATCCAGAAATACATTTGACTACTGTGCAAGTCAGCAAGGAGGGTGTAAAAGGTTTCTTCAAGCATCACAGATACCTCAAGGCTTTGTCAAAATCTTGAGAGAAACTTTGCCTTTTATCACAGATTTTTTTCTCTTCCACTTTTCCCGCTCAACAGTACTAGTGCCAGTGAAGAGGAGGGAGGAACAAGTATTAGTGGATACAGTATGGCCATATCCATGCAAGGAGGCTAATATTGTTTGGTAATCTTGCTGGCAAAATAGCCAAGAATGGAACATGGTAAATAAAAGGTATCGTCTTACCCTCGAATATGGCCATTCCACATCTCAGCTAAAGCACTGGAGCAGGACACTGTGAAGGGTATGTCCTGTGTATTTCTGTACTGCATATTCATTCCCGCCTTTCATTTTACTACTTATTGGGGACTGGTTTTCTTGTTGCAGATGTGGCTGGGTAGAAAATCCACTGAAAAGAAGAATTACCAGTGACTTTTGCCTGCCTGCACCCAAGCTTTCCTTCAGGTTTTTGCTTTAGCTGGGAAGGATTTTGTAGCTTAAGAAACCACTCTTAAGGTCACATGCAAAGACCACTTGCACAGAGGGACAGAAACACTCATAAGCAGAGTTTAAAGCACTTTTCTTACTAATGAGCTCAGGAGTCTTCATGTCAGCTGGAACATCAGCATGAGTCGGACCCCAGGAAACATGTATTTGAGTGCTAGGACTTGTCTGTGCTTTGCCAGCAACGGTAAGATGATGCTTTTAGCAGAAAATACAGAGACTGCCAGGTAGAATATGTGCTGTATTTATTGAAACCTCCATGTTTAGCACACAAAAACCTCTTAAAATCACTAAGATGCCTCAAAACTTCTTCATAAACCAACAGAAGAATGGAGTACTGTGTTCCCAACACTATGGATGGAAAAACCTCCCAGAACAAAGTCCCAGACCTTATCACAATTGCTTCCTCAAAGGAAGCAAGGCTAAACAGTGTCCAAGGCCAATCAAAACCTGCTTGGAAACCTTGTCTCTTGTTGCTCTAGGTATCAAAATAGGAAGTAAACAGCTTAGAAACAGTGCTGAGAATGGTCTGGAGGAAGTACAGTTTCCTCTCCCTGCACTTGCAAAGTTCGCTTATCTTTTCGTACTCTCAGCATGCCCCCTTCACGCACAGCAACCAACAATGCTGCAGAGACCCTGCAGAAATGACATAGAAAAATAATGTTTATACAAAAAAATCTATCACCAGCTCATGCATGGCTCTGGGAAACCTTGCAATGCTCTGCCTGAGGACAAGAGCTTGGAGAGTGCTGCTTTCATGGGGATAACTATACATCACACCCCTCAGACCCGCTGCAGTCAAGGCCCAAGATCTTCACCAAAGATCTCAAGTAGGAGGTGATCTTACAGCCTTGCCAAAGATGCAACCTGTGTCTGATTTTCACCCTATTTATTTACATATGGTTACAATGGCTAAAACTCTTTGAAGTACAGTATAGGCATCACTTAATGGGAAAATGTTGTGTTTCTTTAGTGTTCTTTGGATTTTCATTGGATTTGGAAAAAAACAACCCCCGATCTGCCTGAGCTCTTAACTGGAGATATGATGTACCACAGATAACCAGAGATATGACGATCTTTTCATCAAAGCTAGAGGCCTTTATGGAAGACTTGGCAACAGTAGACCTACTAATGAGAGAGAATGAAGAACTATACAAGTTGCCAAGGCACCGACCCTACATGTGGAGGCCAAACCAGAGCTGACACCACAGTGCCACTGGTCTCAGAGTCCAAGTGACCCAAGTTATTATTAGTGCATTAGGGATTTGGGGGTAGGTTTTTGGTTAGGATAAGGAGCAAATACATTATTTTTAAATGCACTGGACTGATGAAATTCACATCGGGTACCAAGGTGGTTCAACTGCAGAACTGCTAACAGCTCTCACATGATAGAAGTGCTTGATGGACAGAAGGGATTTCCAAAAACTGGAAAAAGCAGAAATGCAGTAGTTTAGCAGGGAGGAAAAGCGAAAAAGGAGAAAAGAGAACCCAGTCAGCTTCATTCCAGTTACTAATAAATACGAGGACAAATAAACAACTGTCTCCAAGATAAGTAGGCAATAAATTACAGGCAACGTGGAATTGTTGAGAACAAATCACATGAAACCACTCCAGTTTTCTTTATGACAATAACAAGCATTGTGGGTGGAGAGAAGCCGCAAATGTCATTTATATTGATTTACACAGAATAGTGTCAAAACCCTTACTAGGCTTTCTCAGAAGTTAACCAAAGAAACATTTGCTAGATGAAACAATGATCAAGTGGGTGCTAAACTGGTAGAAACCAGACCAGGTAGGTCTCTTTTTTTCATTGCAAGGAAGAATCAAGCAGGACTCCTGGCCAATACGCCCTAAGTGGGGACTGATTTGACATTTTCACAAGTGATTTGGCCAGTGGAGCATAAAACATTGTTGTTATTAAATTGCCACTGGCTTGGAGGACCGGTGGGACAAGCTGGCTTAGAGCCCTAAGGAATTCCCATGGGAAAGAGCAACGGATCACACAAAGAAATGAAAAACAGGTTGTTTGTCCAGAGAAAAGGAAGAGCAACTGAAACATGGTAATTGCCTTCAAATACATAAAATGTAAATGCAAAGCGGAAGGGCGAGCCTGTTCCCCAGGACTGTCTGCCCTCTGGAACGTGAATTCAGAGCACTAAATTTCAGCATGGGAGATGCCAGTTATGGCTTTAGGGTTTAGGTTAGAGGAGCATCTGTGGGCAATTGATATTGCTTGGGGCTCGGGGCTAGAATAACACTCATCTCCCTCCTAGCTCAGTATTTCCTCTGATTTTAATTGCAATGGACTACTTCTGTAAGCTATAAAAAAAAGAAGGTAAAACCTGGGGTAAATATGTAAAAGATCTACAGATGTTTGGTTTGGACTATTACCATCTGGAGGTTGACTAGTTAAATGAATGGCAAACATTTTTAAATTTAATTTCAAATTTTAATTCAAGATCAGTTTTTCACAGTCAACCATGCAAACATTTGTGAATGCCTATTCCAATACAAAATTACCTATTTTGCAAAAAAGAGACATTTCTGGATTGCAAGGTGGCCCAGACTTTACATGTGAGCAGTTTTAGGTGAGTTCAAATTAAAATTTGGAATTAAATTAAAAAATGTTTACTGTTCATTTAAAGGCATTTTCACATTTTCACATCCCACTACTTTTTGATTTCAGTATCAAGTGAGAGAATATTTAATATTTAAAATGAAAATTAAGACACTGAGAAAAACTGAGTTGATGAAAAAAAACTTTTATTCTTATTTGTTGTTTCATTTTCTTTAAAAACTCATTACTTCAATCATTCACATGTGCTAAACAGGTGGAATTTTAGTCTTTTCAATATTTTAGAAAATCTGATTAAGATTTTGCAAACATTTGTATTAGCTTTTCTTCATCAGTGCACTTACAGATTTTAAGATCAAATTTAACACTGGAAACCATTTGAGAATTACAGAGTTGTTTATACCTGAGGAGTCAATGAGTAAGGAAACAAAATCCTTTTAAAAAGAGAGAAATGGGAGTTACAATCATCATAATCTCTGGGGTTGGGAAGGATGATCATATAGGCTCATTTTTTAAGGAATCAAAGTAAAATAGGTCAAATTATACAAAGAATAATTTAGGGAGAAAATCGAAGAAAATTTTCAGAATACCAGGCCTTTGAGAAAGTCCTGGCATATTAAACAGGCAGAGGCTGATGCAAGTTGAATACCAAATATTAAACCCATGTTAGCAAAAAGATATATTTCCCACACATAGACTGAATCTCAAAAGACCTGCTGGAAACAAAAGATGGTTATTTGTAAGGGGGACACACTCACATTCATATCCAGATTCACTTAGGAACTGGGGCACAGTAAATACCCAGAGAACACTCCCGCGAGCCTGGAGTTTTCCATGCAGCAGACGTGAAAGGTAAGAAATTGATTTTTAATGGCGGGAAATGGTGGAACAAATCTTTGGTTTTCCTGAACACATAGCTGCCCTTCTCCAGGCGTGACCATGTCCAAAGCAGGAGAGAGAAGCATTCTACAGGCAAAGAGGCCTCGTAAGCAGGAGATTTAATAACAAGAGTGGAGAGAAGTGTTTTCCTCTCTCTCTTTTTCTCAAAAAAAGCTTCAAATGGTCTTGGTTTCATCCCACTGTAGAAAAGGAATATGTTGAAATATTTAAAAATAAAAGGGTTGCGGGACGGAAAAACAGTTTGCTGCCAAGCTTTAATTTCAAGTCCATTGAGTCAAGCCATTCTGACCTCACTGTTTAAGTTTTGGATTTACTTGGCCAGCCTCTGGGCTTTTGGCAGGAATTATTTACCCTGTGCAAGCAGCGCTCTGCAAAGCCTCCCCCGAGAAGTGGCAATGGCAGTATCACGTCGGGAACTGACTTTGAACTGGGTCAGCGTTCACTGTCGGTGGGAAGTTTGAGCGTGCCTACAAAGTTCTTCAAAACCACTCTTCTTGCAGTCTAAGCTCATGGTGAATACTGTTCTCTCCTCTCTAGGCTCTGTGGTCACCCTCTTGGAGCTTATCTTACACAGTTTTATTTGCAGTTCTTTTAAATGCAAGGGAAGTTCTTAAAGGTAATGTAATTATTGCTGTGAAAGTCACAAATATTGTGCTGGGAATCCACGCATCATTTCAGTATTTCAGCTGAATAACAGTTTTCACTGTGCTTTTCTGATAGTAAAGTAACTTTTACTACAGAATGGAAGTTGCCCTAAGGCAAAGTAAAACAAGTTATATTTGTATTATGTAAAGTGTTTTGTGATGTGACAAAAATATATATACACACTTTTTTTAAAAGGAGAGAAAAAACTCTTTTAGTTCATGTTTGGAAGTTTGGATTAAGTGCCAAGCTTTGATTGAAAGGAGAGTTTAATTTGAACACCTGAACCAACAACGGATATTTCAAAATCCATCCATACATATTGCATTGCTTTCATTTGAAAGTTCAGAAAATAATGATGGTAAGAATTTAAGTAGCATGTTAAATCTTCAGCCAGTCTTTCCACTCAATATATTTGTTAAAATAATGTGCTGAAGCAGCAGGAATTTATTATTGGGCTTTTTTCACACAAGACACACCTTGAATTTTTCCATTCTAAATCTTTTAACAGATGCATAAAGTGCTCACAGAAAAAGCTTCATATATGACGTGAGTTCAAACAGCAACATGATGAAGATACAAAATATCAGCTATTGAACTATATGTTAATTAGTTTCAGATTTTCAGTCTAACATCTATAGGTGTTTTTGACAGCAACAATCCTATGAAGTAAAAGTTGCAACAGACTTTAGACTAGGGGGAAAAGTCAATTATCATTAGCATATATTTGGAGTAAGTTTCTGGTTTGAATTTTAAAATTCAAACTGGTACACTAAGGTTTGGCTTGCATCATTTTGAGCTAACATCCCACTGTAGCTGACCTTGCATTTACTGACAGACTGACTGAAGTGGTGTCCCACAGACATCTCCATTACTGTGCCACAAGGAGTAACTAAAAATGCTGATTTTGTCTGGACAGATAAAGTCAGATGACAATACAGAGACCCTGCAAACCCAATGCCTTACCAGGACACATAGCGCCTTTAGTTTTGGAAATGAGCATACGAAATGCCAGAACAAATGTACAGGAATCAGACGCTCATGTTGCAAATACACATGTATCATGGGTGCTGCACCAGGCAGCACAGGCATGGCTTGCAGGTTTGGATGTCACTACTGGAATAATGTGGCTGACACAGGAGCTGCTGATAGGGATTAGATCAGATTTCCCCTGTTTGCTGCAGCACCATACATTGGCTTCTTCCTCATGGGCACCTTGCCTTCACTCACACTAAGTCTGTCCTGCCACGTTCTTTACAGAGAAAAACCTTTCCTGAGGATCATTGATATCAACTTTGGCTTAAAAAAGGTAACATTATGTTACACTAAGAAACAGCCAAGCTGTCATGAGATTACAATAAAATTTTAAAATGTAAGTTTTCTTGGTTTTTTTAGCATGAGAATTAGTTCTTTGCTTACTTATTTATAATCCCGCCTTTTGTCCGGAAGCATCCTATCATTCATTCTTGGACAAAGCACACATAATAATATATCACTAACTCAGCGCCTACACAAATTGGCTTCCAGGATCAAATCTGAAAAAGGCAGACCCCTGCAAAGCTTGTAAGATTCCAGTAATAAGTCCTGGCTTTTAAGATATGCCTGATGGCTTTTGTTTTCATCTCATAAGTGAGGGGTATAAAAGAGTATGCAAGCTGTTCATAAGGATACTGAAACAGAAGTCATTGCACACAGATCAAATAGCTCTTGAATCAGTAAAGCTAAAAGTAACCCACCATCTTATAACAAGGTTTGCAATTTTCAGAGCCTATAGTATTGAACCTAGTTAGCTGGGCTGCAAATGGTAAGTCATCATATTTCACCAAATTTCCAACACAGCCATTTGGGCAGTGAAAGAATTGCTAGCTAAAAACTGATATTAAGAAATTAAACTTCTATAGTGTTTTGCATCATACTGAAAGGGTTATTTTTGTGGAAAGAATAGAAGGAATCTTTTGATAAAGAAATAAGCTACACAGGCAGCAAAAAATTTAAATTTCACTAATTATGTCACTATTATAGTGTGCTTCTGGAAACAAATCACATCTTTTTTTCCCAGTAGGTTACATATTGCTGGGCAGAATCCACTGCCTGTGGGCAAACTGGAAACATTCCTGCCAGTTCAGGGTATAGTTTGCCATTTTATTTAACTCACTATTTGGAAAATAGAAACCAAGTGTAAGAAATGCAGAACAATGCCTGCACTCAAACAAGATTAACCTTGCTTGGTTTTGTGCTTTAACATTGTCAAAGAATCTCTGCTTGAGCAATTAAAGTTTTGGTAAGGACTCCCAGCTCTAGGAGGTGTTTAGAAGACGACTGGAACAACTCCTGGAGTATTTTGTAACAAGAATAATTAGGCAGTGAGCTCAGCCTGTATGAAAACAAAACAAAATTGTTGCTGCATTACTGCTATTAAAAATCCACAGGATGTAAATCTTGTGGAAGGTTTCATCGATCACATGAATTTAAGTAATAATTTGAAATAGAAGGTCTGTCACAAAATTTGGGAGCACTGAGAGAGCAGATTAAGCTTTTGCAGACTGCTCAGTGAAGAATTGGAATCTTAACGAGCGTGGGAAGAAAGGATACTCTAGAATGCAGGTACATCCGAAATGACTGGAAACCTGGAAATGTGATAAATGTTTGATCTGGTTTAGCATCTTAGAAAACCAATGGAAGGACAAATGCAAGAGATCTTTGCTGAATCATTGGATAATATTGGAGAAGAAAATCTGTGGCAGGAAAATTGTTGTGTCTACAACAAATACTGAAATTGCACGAATGAAAAATGGTGCCTTTTTCTGCAGTTAGATTTAGATATCATTATGCTTTGTGGAGGAGAAGAAGTAGGCCTGCAAATATACGTTTTACTATCATTAAAATGTGTACACTGCCCCAAAGCATGGCAGATAGGTTGCAAGTCCAGTAGATCACCTGCAAACACTGGACAAAGGACCAGGATGTCCAGAAGAGCGCTCAGCTACTTGATTAAATGTTCTGGGCAGATTATATGCCTAAAGTATGAGCATTTTCTGGCAGAGCAAACACAGTCAAAGAGGTTGATTTTTATAGCCAGTTTGTGCTAATGCCTGTCACAGATCAACTTTTAGCCACTGTGCAAGACTTGCTTGGGAATCAGTAACGGCTGCACTTACATTGCCCTCAGTGAACTGCTTCCCCTTTCTCAGAAGCTACACAAATGTGGCCTTTTCTTAAAATTGCTCTCAAGCTAGAAGCCCACATCCTAGTTTCAAAAAACATGACTTGCTTCTTAGGAATGTAAATCACTCTGCATCCTGATCTTTCAGAAACATAGGTCAGTCCAGGGAGTGGGAGAATGATCCTCCTTGTTCTGCACCACGCCGAGGGCCAGGGGTTGGGTGACCTCCACCCCCACGAGCAGAAAGCGCCCAGCCAAAGGAGCGGGTCAGCAAACGAAGGCAGGTCATTTTGAACTGAATGTGTTTCATTTACACATAGTGAGAGCTTGCCCTCCACCAGGCTGCTGGTGGGGAGGATGCTGAGACTACTGGCAGAGTATTTCAGGGCCTTTCAAAGAGAGCATTTAAGGGCTCTCTTAAGGGCTTTTTTGCTCCTTTATTTCATATACATAGGCACCATATGTGCAAAGGCCTGCCTTGCTGGAAGCTCCTGGGGGAGGCAGCAACGTTGCACAAAAGGGGGAAGCAGAGCCTCTCCTGAAATGGTTTTAAAAGGTTTTGTCAAAGGTTTTAACCCACTGATGCAAACAGATTGTTAGAGCACATCACAGGAGTAGGGCAGCTAGCAGTGTGGTACGCATCAGGAAAGGAAGGCATTGCTCTGAAACCACAGCAATGCGTATCAGCCCCGTGGGTCTGTCTCAAACCAATCGTTGTGCAAGTGCTGCCCTGGGAGGGCTCAAGGAAGTCAGATATATTCTCATCACCTTGCAAGCAGCGTTAGGGAAGATGCCCAGGAGATTTGATTCCCAGAGACAGACATTAGAAATGTGACGATGAATAGGGAGCACTCGCTGACAAGGCGATTCACAAGCACTTGGCTGCCTCCTTTTCTCCCTACCGTAATCTTTCCTTTTTTCTGTAGGCAGAAACCTCCAGTTCCCTTCAGTTCTGGCCTGCTTGCCTGCACCTAGATTTGTTGGGGGTGCGGGGGGCAGATACAGAGGCAAATCAGGCAGCATTTCCTAATCTTCTTACCTAGGAACAGACTTGTCCCATATTACTGTGAGCTCTTTAAAGTGAAATCTGTACTGGGACAGCATCCAGAGGCAAGAGAATATTTCAGAGAGTTGTTGAACATCACATAACGTTCAAATTGCCAAACCAAAATTTAAAAGTTCATAACCAGTAAAAATTATATCAAATTAAATAATTGCCACTGGACAAGTTGAAGGAAAATATAAGCAAACAACGGAGTTGCCAACACTACTCTAAAACTAAATTAACATTCCCACTTAGCTCTTTCACACATTTGGGCATTGCTGAATGACTTGTTTACTTTTACTTGATAGCACTTACTGATTCTAAGAAAGCCAGTAAAACATGGACTGAGTTATGCAGCGTACAAAAAGGGAAACAAGTGAATAATGAGTTGAAAAATATTTGATTTTGTACAACTTTACTATTCATATTTTGGCAATGATTACCAGTCAGCAATATCAGAATGTCTTCAACAATGACAGTAAATAGTAGTCAGCTGCTTGGAGCCCAAAATTTAGATCAGGTATTTATGCATCAACTGAATTAGACTAATCATAAAGTCATATCATTACTACTAACCTGCTTAACACCCGAAGTAAATGTGATTATGAAATTTTGCCAAAGGGCTACACGACATTTCAAGTAATATTCAATTCCACAGCAAACTAAGATGCAACTTCACATTCAGATCTCTTAGACAAAAGAAAAGACTCCAATGCATAATTAGGTATGGTGGTACATACACCACATTACACCACATTAAACAACTAACAATTGCTTTTAGTGCTCCTTCAAATCCTGTTCTAGGATTAAAAAGATAATGTCATATAACAATTACTGCTCAAGGCTAAGGAGTATTCCTATTTACTGGTGTAGTTGAACATTTTTACATTATAAAAGTTAGATTAAAATAACTCCATCCAAAGGGTTCAGTACAATAACATTACAAAATGAGACAGTGTTCCTCACACTGGATTTGCTGCACACACAAACTGGTTTTGTTGGACAAAGGTTGGAATTTTAATATTTTCAGTATTCTGAAAAGTTTTTTCTTTTCCCCATCAAGAGCATGTATGCATTTCTTTTGAAACTCGGGGGATTCCTGGTGGAATCTGAAGCAAGTGTTGATTTCTCCAATTTCTCTGGCACGTAGCCAGCTGGGTGGACTCCATCCACGCTCCAGCTCTCTGAGCGGTCTCTGGGGGGCCAGTCAGAAGAAGAGCAGAGAAGCTCTTGGAGAAGGAGAGGTTCCTGATCACTCTGATCTTCAGAAAAGCTGATTCTTTCCCAGAATTATTGACAGTTTAAAGAATTCTTTGAAGAAGCATAATCCTTAACTGGGGAGTTAATTCCCTGCTCCATGGTCTGCCTCAGAAGAAACTTCGGTTTTAGTTGATGTCTGACCGCTCAAGCCAAGCTGAAGCTTTTACCATGTCCCATTTCTCAGATTCTAGCTTTTTTGAAATCTGAAGGCTAACCAAATGGATCATGAGAGAGAACCTGCCATTGTACCTGCTGTCCAGAAGTCTTCTCCTTATATTCGAATTCTTCTGTCTTCCTTTCACATGTAGGAAGAATGTATTCCTCTTTTGTTAAACAAGGCCCATGTTCATTTTTAAGTATCATAACTATAATTAATTTACCCTAAATAGACTGAAAATTCTGCTTGAAAAGTCTAACAGCCTGGAAAATTCTGAACATAGTATGCAAATGAGTATGGTTTCTAACTAGCAGCATCTTCTGTGGTTGCTTCTCTCAAGAGAGAAGAGGCATATTTTAACACAGTTTTTTGCATTAGTAGCTGAATAATAACTCCCAAGCAGCAAAAATACCACTTAGAGACAATAGCGGTAAAAAAAGTTAACTATGCATTCATTTGGAGTTTCAAGCTTCCTTGCAAGAAATAACTGTAATTTTCACTGTTTTAGAGAAACTGTTCACTCTTAAGAAGTTTCTGTTTCTGAATGAGAAGAATCTCTTAATGTGTGCATGGCTGATTGAAAATATGATTTTTTTTTTTTTTTTTTTTTTTTTTGGGAAATCTCCTATATCTCTTTACTTCTTTCAGGTCCTTAGGAAACATTACAAACAATAAACATGACACCAAACTTGCTGATTTCTGAGTAAGGAAAATTCTCAAATACTAAGCTTCAGTATTTCAGCAATAACAAAAAATCCCTGTTGCAGCTTTCCTAAGAGAGTCTTAAATATTTTTTTGTCAGTGTGCTGTTCTACCATTTGCAACATGATGTGACATTCATGGTAGTATCAAAAGTTCAAATCATAATATCCTGCCAGGAAGTTTTTAAGCAGCTCTTGGACTGTACTAATGTATCTGTTTGGTATCAAACATAAGATCAATAGTTTCCCTGTTGACTACTATTTACTAACCTGATT
This sequence comes from Pelecanoides urinatrix, assembly GCA_013400755.1. Classification (NCBI taxonomy): domain Eukaryota; kingdom Metazoa; phylum Chordata; class Aves; order Procellariiformes; family Procellariidae; genus Pelecanoides; species Pelecanoides urinatrix. Next base: position 59,381 of record VZTQ01004233.1, on the reverse strand, counting down.
TTCTGGATGATACAACAGAAGATACAATTTACAGAACATAATTGTAGTCACAGAAAAGAAAGCAGAAACAAATGGCAGCGTCATGTGGTTGTTTGTTTGTTCAAAATATTTTATGGTCAAAGCAAACATGGACATCCCTGCATGCACAAGGACCAAATTGGTGGGGAAAGAATGCAGCCACAACACTGAAGCCCAGCAAGAAGATTGTAATATTTATTCCCGGTGCTCTGTGTATGCCTGCACAGCTATGACTAGCTGTCAAAAAGCAGCATGTAATCCTGGCAGAAATGCTTTGTATGTTGTGTTCCTCATTTAAAACCAAAGAAAAATATGCTGAGAATATTTACGTATGTGATGCTAGAGCAGTATTCATGAGTTGGCTTCTACACGAGATATCGGGTTCCTTCAAAAACACATAACCCTCTTCTTCATATATAACCCCCAGATATTACAAGGCTGATATATTAACTAATTCCCATCAGTTGTAAATCACTGTGTAAAATATATCATAAAACTTACTGAGTCATAGATACCACTCCTCCCTTCAAATCAAATACAAGTTCGGCCTGAACTTGAGTTTAAATGTTTGATTTTTTATTGTTCCAAAGAATTATTGTTTTCTAAACAAGGAATTTCAAAGAAATCAGTAAAGTATGTTGTGAAAGAAGATCAGAAACGTGCGATCAAGTGTGAGAATGGGGATGGAATAATTTTAATGAAAATCATGTTTGTCTATCATTGTTTCTCAGAGGACAAACTGAAAGGACATAAAATTAATCCTCTTTGCCAAAATTAAGGAATGAAACTTCCTAGGGGAATCTTCAGTGGAAGAATATGCAAGCAGAAAAGCCGAGTGTATTTGGGGTTCTTTAGCTGTCACATAAAGTTTTATGAGCCTTTTTTGAGACATTATAATAAGTCTTTGTTAAGTGTATTGGAGATAATCTAAACTCTTGAAAGTGTTTTCTAAGTACCGTGAACATCAGTGCCCTCCAAGCTAGCATGAGTTTTATAGAAATACAGCAGATACTCTTTCCCTGTTTATACATAAAAAGAAGAGCTCTTTCTTCACATGTAAGTGGGACCATGACCCTCTTCAGCACTGTGTATATTTTTTTCAGCATCTAATATGGGTAAATAGCCTCTTCATGGGAAGACTGACTTCCACGTTGTGAAGGAAGAGTGTAGAAGCTCTTGCAACTTACTAAGCTGGATACTTTGTGAAGTTTCTCTGCTCTTGGTGGAACAAATAGGATTTCCTGCAACTCCCTTCTCCCAAGTTTGTTTGTTATCTCCTGCTAGATTCAGTCCTTGACAAGATTTGAAACAGATTAAACTTCCTCCTCTTAGTTTGTGGTCTCTCAGAAGGTTAGAAGTTCATGAGTTCGTTTTTCCTCAATGTTAAAAATATGCCAGAAGAAAAACAAAAAAGAAAGAGAATACAACGCTTTCTCACACCTTTTAGGTCAAAAACAAACAAACAAAAATAAAAACAAAAAGAGCACAGACATGTTCATTATTGAAATTGAGGCCTCTCAGTCTGCCAAACCAGTGGCTATTTAAAGATCTTCTGCACCTCATTTCTAAGTTCTTCCCTGGTTGACCTTCCCCAGGCCATGGCTAGATAGGGAAAAAATAGTCAAGTGCAAGGAAAAGACCCTTTAATTAGCCATTGCCTTCTGCAAATGGGGTCACCAAAGTGATGAGCTTACTCAGCATCCACCAGTAAATTTTTTGGTAACAAGTCAAGCCATAACCACACACCAGGTTCCTCTTCCCTTCTTTGAGTTTCTAGTCCCAACCACATCTCTCCCACAGGGACAGTAACCTCCAAGAGTGCTATCCCAGCAGGGTCAATCCTGAGTCACCTGCAGGTCCCTGGGACAGCCTTGGCATTGGGTACAGGGAATAATAAAAGACAAGGAGGGAAGTTCACTCTGGCCATGTCTATACTAGGGAGTGATCTGGCAAAGTGAAGGAGCTAGGGCTGAGGACCCAACATTTGCACTATACACCTTTCAGGGTGTCTTTACTTAGGACTAGCTCTGATCTGGTCCCAGGGACCAAATGCCCACTTGTGCCTGCAGCTCACTTGGGGCTCTTGCAGCTTAGTATAACCTAAAAGAAGGAGAGAGGAAGGCAGCACTTTTCTTTGCTTGTGGGTCAGCATCTAACAGCAAGCAGTGGACACTCTTAGTACACCTCTTTTGAGGTTCTCTATGTAAAAAACAAACTCATGGCAATGATTTACAACACTTTCACACTTCCGTCTTTCATTTTAGTCATTTCATTAGGTATTGGTGTTGCATACTTTTGGTCACCACTATCTGTGGGCACAGTGGGATGAGAGCAAGACCCTGCAATATCATGGCAGGTCCAGAGGGGAAGGAAGGGGCAGGAACTGCAGCATTACACAATTATACTTTTTATATATCTGCAGTACCCAAACCACATCATCCTTTAAAAGAGAGTGACTTTCTAGGGGGAAGGTAAACAAAGGTATGGTGTTTAAAGGAAACTAATTTACTTCACAAACATTTTCAAGCCTCAGAAGAAGACCACCCTACAGCCTTTGGGCAGAAGTAGGACTACTGCAAAACAGCAAAACACCTGAAATGCATTTCACTGAAAGTAAACACAACCACAAACCTAAGCATTTAAAATAAATTTTGAGAGCATAAAATAAACTTCTACCAACAATCCAGTGCTTATTTCAATGACAGTCTTGGGCTGCTGTTATTTTAAAGAGAAAGTTTCACAATATACAGTGATATAATCCAAACACTGCAATAAGCTTTGCTTTAATTAGGAACTCAGCCTCTCTGTGCTGAAGGGAAAAAAAATAGGTCACATTATGCTTGAACAGAGGAGATAAGCAGAGGAAGAGTTCCTCACCCAGGGATTTTGCTCTTTTTTAGCATGGGCTGTGCTGACTGTATGGATAACACTCCTTTCCTTCCAAAATACCTCAGTGACTTGAACGGAAATGCCCTTCTCTCCCCCAGGAACAATCCTGATACCATTTCCTTATGCATGATCTTTGATGTTTCAGTGGGATTCCTAGAAATCTCCCAGCTGCCTGCAGTATGCTTCTCCTCTAGGAGTTACTCACCTCCAGGAGCAACACATCTGCCTTAACCTTCCAGCTTGAAAACATTTAAGCCCTGTTCCTGCACTCGCGCCTCCTTTCCCTGTTTTCCTCCTCTTGCAACCACAGGCGCTGTGCAACGAGCTGCACGGATGTTCCCCCACAGACTGACCCTCTGCAGATGGCATGAAAGAGCTCCACACTGAAAATGGGGGACAACTTTAGTTCTCTTAAAGTGGGAAATGTGAAATTCACTGTGACTCATACTGCTTCTTTGGCATCAAATCCAGCTGTTACAAACTGCTCTGGAGCAAATGACCAAAGTGTTGGAAAGACACCCAGTGGACAATTACCTATGGAGCTATAGCCAATACCCCTTCGTATTCCCATTCCTTTTCCAACCTATTCAGCCCCAGCATCAGCCTGAGAAACATGTTTACCCATTCCTCTTCACTCCCAAGGAAATCCAGGGTGACAGTGATTTACTTTCACACAAATCTTTCAGGTTCAAAATGAGTAAAGGTAAAACAGAGAAGCACATTCCACCACACATTCTTGTTGCACCTTAAAACAGATTGTTTAGAAATATTACTAAATGCTGTTATTCAATCTGCACGTATAGGAGATATACAAAAAAACCCAATGAACGCTCCACTTCCCCTGTCCACAGGTCCTTATCTACTGCTATTGGATCAGCTTATCGTCTCTTCTGTGGGCTCATAAAATTCACTTGTGTTTGGTTCCTTAGAGTTGGGTTCATTCTATCCACTTTACTCCATTGCCCCACAGCAAGTTTTTCTTGCCTATTGTGCAAAAACCTGTGAAATACACATTTGCACAAAATATACAGAAAAAAACCCACAGGATGTCTCACTGCAAGGTTTCACTGATGACTTTTCCACAAAAACATTCTGACTAGCCATTTTGCATCTTGTGGTTTCATTCATGGGTGCTGAGAGTAGGTCCAGATCTCCAAAATTTGTTCTGGTATTTTAGTGCCCATGCCCAGCCATGATTAAGGCTTTCCTCATTACCGCTCCACCCTTTGTGGTGCTGGTCACCCCACCACCAGCAAACACAGAGCTCCTACATCATACAGGCCCTGGGACAAGCAACGCAGCTTTATAGCCTTTTTTCGTCCATGCTCTTCCTTTTAGCTTTTTAATGAGATTTAAGGAGATGGAGGGAAAGCATCTCATGATGCTCTCATGAATTATTGCTCAGGTTGGGGGGAAGTTTTGTTTTGTTGATTTTTTTTAACATGATCAGCACTGATGGCAACTGAAAGAAGGACTGAGAGATAAAATATAATTTGAACAAACAATAAGTGGCTTATCTACAAAAAAGAGATAGTATTTCATGGAGCTGTTGGAAAGGCACAGCAAAGCAGAACTGTAAGTTAAACATCTGTGGGTTTTTTCCTCGGGCTGGTCACTCTTGAAAGCAATAAACAAAGATTTGGTCAATACCCAAAAATAACTTCACAAAGTTTTGTCACCAGATTTTCAAAATGGGAAAATCTCTGCACGGGCTGATCGGAGAAGGAGAGACTTTGCCTTTCTTCCAATCCAGCATAAAAAAAAAGAAAATCATAATAAGAAGCAAAAATTTTTAACTAATAAAGTCTACATGCACGTTTATCCCTTTTCTTCTCTGAGGGACGTCATAGTGATTTTATGATGCTGCTAAGGAGAACCTTTGGCTTGTACTGGTTTGGAAACAGAAATTCTTTGCATATCATAGTCATTAACTAGCCTAGCTAAGAATTACTCAATGTTAACCCTGACCTACATGGATTGGAAACAATTACCCCTTGATACTAAGAGCTTTTTCATTCAATAACCATAAAAGTTATTTTTCACACTTTAAAAAAAAAAACACAAACATATTTTCCAAAACAGCCTAAATGCAAAAATGAACATTTACCCTAAAAGCAATTTGTTTAAACTGATGCAACATCACTTCTCATAATATATTTGGACCTATTTCAGCAATTGTTGGAGAAAAACAGCAAGTCTTGGAGCTCACAGAGCTTAAGGGCTGCTGTAGCAAGTTTGCGCCATCCCATTGCAGTGCTCTGAGAGCGTTGTGTCATTGGTATGAGGTACAGCTGTGACGCTGGAGGGTCCAGCACACAGAACTGGGCTTGGCTACAGTCCTTGCTGCCCCCGCCATGGCACAGATGCGCACCCTTTTCCCCTCGTAATAAGCGCGTGAGCCGCCGCCAGCAGCAGGGAGTTTCCCTCTTCGAGGGGAATCGCTCACAGTGTCTCTCTGGCCTAGTTAAGAGAATGAGCAAGGAGTCCAGGGTTTAAGTATCTCTGTGTAAGACATTAACACTACAAGAGCTTGGTTTGCAGAAATAGAAGCTTCAAACAGCAATTTTAAGTAACGAGTGAAGGTGCAGGATGAGGAAAGGGCTGCTACTCTCGTCTTTCCAAAAAGTGCTTATTCATATCCTCACGCAAAACTGCCCGGACCACATCTCTCGGGTATTTTAGAATCAACATTTTTTTGTCCACCAACTGAAAGTGATAAAAGTTTCCTATGATTTAAATATGTAATAAGAGCATGACACACAGGATTTCTGGTAAGAAGCTGTGTTTTGCTTTCCAGCTCAAACCACAGGATCTCATTCTGAGCTGAGGACGTCACTGGATGGCAGGTGTCACTGACCAGGGCTGGTAGGACAAAAGGCCATGGAGTGTCTTCTGGGAGGGGGCACAAAAGCAGTCACTGCTGGGGCTGCAACAATGGGAGGGTTGCAGAAGCCCTACAGGATGGTCTGTTGAACCAAGGATTTGAGTTCATTTCTAGCCAGGATCAAGAAAGGATTTTAGCCTAGATTAGAGGGGGTTTTTAGCCTGTACAGGAGGGTTTCTTGGCCTTCTGGGAAGAATGATTGAGTCGGTGTTCAGACCAGGGGGAAGGAAGCTGGGCTGCAGTAAATTGCAGAGACGAGGGAGATTTCTGAGACAGAAGGGAAATGAGTTGTATTAGGAGGGAATAGTGAGGGTGAAAGACAGAGCAAGCTGATGAGAGGGAACTGCTCACATGTGCAGCAAGAGGAGGGACAAAGAACATGTGGAAACACTGCCTTCTCTTTGGATTTCACACCCTGGCTTTAGCAGCTCTCTCTGAGGTGAGGTAGACACAGCAAATAAAACATGAGTATATCCCACTGCAGAGATATTTTAGCTTCCCCAGCTGAGATGAACTGCTTACTTTGTTTTTGCCTTTTAATTTGACATTGTTTGCTAGCTCAGAACTCTGCGGAGGGTCCTAGACAGGCCNAAGGGTTGTCAAACATTGGAGCAGGCTGCCCAGGGAAGTGGTTGAGTCACCATCCCTGGAGGTATTTAAAAGATGTGTAGATGAGGCGCTTAGGGACACGGTTTAGTGGTGGACTTGGCAGTGTTAGGTTAACGGTTGGACTTGATGATCTTAAAGGTCTTTTCCAACCTTAATGATTCTATGATTCTATGGTCGTGAACTTACAGAAACTTTGCTTGGAAACCACAGGGAAAAGCAAGGCAGTCTTGGCAAGGGATGGCACAGTTGCAAAGCATCTTCCCTGAGCTCCCTGAGCAGAGCTGTTCTTGCCTGGATACACTGCCGGTGCTGCGGAGAGTGGAGCAGTAACCATTCTTCTACAGCCTGGAACAGATGAGTTTGGGCTTGTTCACAGAGGGTTTGGGGAGCACAAGGGAGGAAGGATATTTCAGTCTGTTGATCATTGCCAAGAAAATCTTTTAAAAGATGAGAAATCATTATTTGTTTGTTATTGGACCATATTGCATCCAGATTCTTCCTCTGTTGGAGCTCAGTTTTATTTTATTGCACTTGTGTAACAATCCTGGCCCTATCTCGGAGGGGTGGGCGTGCATTTTGGATAATTGCCTGATAAGTGGTAGAATGGGACACCTCAGCACTTCCCCATGCAGTGCATGTAGCTTGTACCACAGGGCTTCTTTCAAGGGGGTGGAGTTGTGGAAGAGGGAAAATGTTACATTTTTCACGATACTTAATAAACTGTGACTCAAAGACCATTGGGGTCTCATTTTGGCTTCATTCAGCCCATAATTAATTTCTTGCCCCTTTCTCTAAAAATCATGGGTGGGCAACACCATTTTGCACACAGCAGATGGCTCTGCAACATGGCTTATACTCAGGCTATCGCTGGAATTTCTCAAGTTAGAATTGAACAAAATAGGCCCTAAAAGCAAAGCCCAGGGTTGGGGGTTTGTGGATTGGTTTGGGGTCTTTTTTGCTGGGGATTTCTCCATGTGGGTCCTTTCTGCCGCTGTCCCACAGTTAAGAAAAATAATCATCCCCACAGTCCCTGAAGCCATTGCAGGATCTGTAGACAGCAGTTGACTCTTTAAGGCAGCTGTCATGGCCCTGAGGGCACTAGTAAGCCTTACTGACCCTGACCAACCTCCCACAGGACCTCCCTGATACCCACAGCACCCTGAGAGAATCAAGGGCATGGAAACAAGGATGGAGGCCATTTCCCTAATATCATCCTGCTTAGGAGGACCAAGAAGCAAGAGCTGCCCTATGGGCTTGGCACCCAGGAGAATGGAGACAGGCTGCATGCATGACAGAGAAAAGGCTGGTCTGGAGGCACGTCACCCGTGAGACACAGCTCATAGGTAAGGTGCCCAAATGGCACTAGGACACATGTTCTTACTTCCCAGGTTCTTTGTGGATTTCTATAACTGACTCCTGCTAGTAGCTCCCTACAGAAAACACATGCACGGGATGAGAGTGGGAGCTGGATGGGAAAGTAACTGAAAGAAATTGCAGAACACATTTGAAGAGAATGTAGAAGCACAGCAAACTGTGCTTTTCTGATGATTACAAACCCAAAATATAACAGAAATCCTCTCTTTGTTTCTCACTCTAGCAACTGATCTTATTGTTATAGAGGTAGTTTTTTAAACCCTCATGTCACAGACAGGGTCATGATCTGGCCAATAACCTGACCTTGGGAAAGCTCAGTCTCAGGTCTGAAGCTCCTAGAGGTTAAAATAGTGCCTGGATGGAAAGCAGTATTAAAATGTTCACCAGCAACACACTCCACACAGTCTCATCAATGTGATTGTACCTACCTCAGTGGACTTTAGCATGGCTGGAAGAGTCACCCAGTGAGTTAGTGAGCTGTTGCTGTTACTCTGCTATTGATGTAGTAATAGCTAAGTAGAATGTAAAAAGAAGAGTGGGGAGCAGTTAACCTCCCTCAGAGAGATGGACAAAAGCAAATTTTTGTCCTTATAGCATCACAGGGGAAAAAAAAACATTTTTCACAATGGCATTGTCTCTTTTTAAATCTTTACAATTCTTTTAGAAAACACCTGTGGTCCAGAGAGCACTGAAATTACTCAACAAAGACTGGAAAAATGAACCTGTCAGTGAGCTCTCAGGCTGTATCACCAGGTCGTTTGGGATCTTAGTCCTGCTGAATCTTCTGAGTAAAATTTATCTTCTTCATTTTTCAATCCAAAGCCACAGTTTTTAGCAAAAACAGTATCTGGGCAAGCCAAACTGAAAGCCTTTGCATGAAGCACTGCAGGGAGCGAAGGCGAAGGGCGATAGCACAGCCGGCGGTGCCATCTAGCTGCTGTGCTGCCTCGGGTGATGCTCACCGTGGTGGTGGGTCCGACAGACTGCATGGACCTTCCTAAAACAACTTCTGGTTATTACTCCTTCCGCTGGAAAAACAGGTTTGTTTTCACTCGAGGCATAAGATAAAAGGCAGGTGTTTCTGCACCGGTTGTGCTTTATTATACTTTCAATCCATTCATGTTTTATTCATCCTGCTTCTCTCCTTTTTTCTGATTTTAATCAGTTCTGATTTTAGTCAGATGCTGCTGCAATTGCCTCTAATTCTCTTTCCACCAGTACTGGAAATATTCCCCACTCCCTTCTCACTACCTGCATGCCATTAGCCAGCTTTCCCCTCCCTTTGACCTTCCTGTTAATAAATATATTCATTTCACAAAACAGACATGGGCTCCTGTGTGGTAGTTTCCAGCACCTTTAGAAAAATAAATGGCCAGACCCATTCCTCAGGCAATCCAGGTAGCCCTGGATTTCACCAACAACACAACGGTACCCATCGCCTTTGTCCCCTCTTTGATGTCCCAATAAGCTGACAATAAGGAAGAGATCATCTATTCAAATTTTGACATTTCTCTGCCACTGTTCTAAAAGAATATGTGAAATAACTTAGCAATAAGAAAACCTTTTAATGCAGATGAGGACTGTTACTCACAGAGGTTTCAGCAGTTCTAAAGAGGATTTCATTTTGAAAGCGTTCATCTCCCAGCAGATTCCATAAGCCACAGAAGACCTCCTGGACGCTCACATCATCCAAGGATCCAGGCTCTAAAGCCATCCAACACCTGTGCAAACAGAGCTAGTATTACATAGGCAGCGTGCCCTGCCATAACATCCATCGTGCTGGGCTTCATGCAAAGGACACACATCTTTCCAAAGGGATCCAATGCAGTGGTGTTCAGTGATGACCGTGTCCCTACACAGTGAAAAACTAACATGAAGTGATCTCAGGTCTCACAACAGCAGCAGAGAATGCCCGAGTTTCTGCCACGGTTCATTTGTCCTGAGGTACTCTGAGCTGCCAACCGTCTGGCCATGGGGACAGATACTGTGTTCTGATTCATACATGGCAGATGTGAAATATCTCTAACTCAGTTGGAGCTCATTAGCCACTCATGATTCCTCTGCCTTTTCCAGGAACTAGTCTATGCCTGCAGAATATGGCCCATCCATCTGCCATGGTATGTGAAATGCAGCCAAAAGCCAGGGACTGTGCTTGGCACTCAGGAAAGGATCCACTGGGAGGGGACCGATGGGCTATCCCTGGAAAATCACATGCTACACAGCATCAGCAGCCAGCTGCTCTAATTTTGCTTGGGGGTTGCCAGTGTCTATGCATTCATTCCTCCAAAACATGACAAGGGAGAGGTGGTGGTGGTGGTGTGGTAAAAGAAGGAAATAGATGGCTGAGCTAATGGTAATGACAGACCAACTCGAGCTAGTTGGAAACCAGGACAAAGCAGGATAAGCTGTCACTAACACATTTGTCAGAAAACTGAAAACCGCATTTATTTGAAGAGGATGAATGCGTGTAAATGCAGACAAGCAGAACTCGGAAAGGAGCTCTGTAAGCTGTCCTGTCCGAAGCCCCTCTAGGGGCTAGGAAACCCCCCTACATTACAGAGTGTTCATCTTAACCCATTTCTTCAGTATTGATCCCAGTAATTTCCTTCTGGCCAGAACACAAACCCCCGAAAATCGCTCAGTCCAGCCTTGAATGTGCATCACTGCTTTGTTTGCGGTACGGGTGACAAAGCAAGGTGTTGGGCTGTGACTGGAGGTAGGACCGGTGGCTTGCCTTTCATTTTGCAGTGAAATCTTGATCCCTTACATTGTAAGACCCTGTTTTCAAGCACTTACAACATTGCCAAACTATAACCATTTGGAATGAAATTTTCCATGCCAGGTATCTGCCTCAGGCTGAAGTTTTTGGAAAATGTCCACAAACTCAGCCGTTTCCAATAATGAGGGTAAGGAAAAATTCATTGTTTTGTCCAAGTTAAAAAGCAATTGTGACCTTTTCTTTGAAAAGCTCTGGCACCCCTCTTCCTTGGAGCAGGAACTTGTTAGAGGGTTGCCTTTCATCAGAGGTATCCCTTTTGCCCTCCTGAAAATCTGCCCAAATTTGGCTACGTTACACGTCTTTGGAAAGCTGAATTTGCACATGCTCAGTGGGTAACTGAGAGATTCCTTTCATTTTACCAGTTGAACCCCTGAAGTTTTCATCCTCCCTGAGCAGGTTTCAATCTCAGGTCAAGCAGGACTTCACTTGCAGTTTCAGCTGCAGACTACGACAGGGCCAGGCACCTGAAAGGAGAGCCAGGAGTCTGTCTCTTTTGCTCTCTCAGTGATATTCATTGGGGTGAGACAACATGGAGGAGAAAAATTCCTGGATTCAAATGCAGAAAGGAGAAGAGCCAGATGTGTGGGTGGTGATGAGGAAGAGGAAGACTTAGGAATCCTTCCAACAAGACAAGCAGAAGGACAGGAACAGGGATGGCACAGGGATGTGGAACAGCAGCGTGAGGTGAAGGACAGAGCAGTGGTGGCAGACGGAGGGACTCGGTGGCTGTGGAGGATGGATGAAATGAAGCAGGAGAGGAGAGGAAGAGGACAGAGAAGTATTTTCTCACCTGAGAACTTGGTTCCCTGGAATGAGCCGCAGAGCCCATTTTTGCCTGCCACATCTAATGTGTGAAATGCACAGCCTCAACCCAGACACCAAAAGGATTATGTATCCTTTACATTAATCTTCACAGCTATTCGGTAAAAAGGGACTCATTTCCTTCACCTCTGAATGATGCTGTAAAAATGAATTAAAGACCAGTTATATTATATCTGAGAGCTTTGCTATAAAGACAGAGTGCCATGGAAAAAAAAGTGCATTAGAAAATTTGTAACTCTTGATTTAGGGCAGAGCTTGAATAGTGGGACATAATAGAAAGGTATTTTATAGCCGAGGACAGAGTTTAAATTCCACAGCTAACTTTAATTCCAGCATTTCCTTAGCTGTTTGCTGTTAGGATGTCAAAGTCAGGTGTTATGCTTGTATCTTTTTTTTATTGTCTGATTTTGTTGGCAGTGCTGGCATTGTCCATAGGCACTGACTGCATGTGCCAGCTTGTGCTTCGAAATGCAGAACAGTAACAAGCATGGATAACAATACAAGTTGGGATCTGGTGTTGGGACTGGTTATTTAGAGATGAAAAATCTGGGGCAGAGGTTGTTCAGAAAGGTAAGCAAGACTAGTATCTTCTAGAAGACTGATTTGGACTGAAGAAAAGAGCTTATTACTCTGAAAGAGGAGGTGATCCTGGGAAACTCTCTCTATAGCATTTTCTTCAAACATTTTTTTCAGGGGTACTTAGAAAGGTACATAAAAGAAGAACATCTATCATCATATCATTAGAATTAAATTCACTTTATAGGAGTTTGCATTTCCACCAGAAAATTTCTAGGCTCCTGCAAATTAAAAAAACTTTGAAATATCTAACTAAGATTTTTGGAAAAGAACTTTTGACCCATCAACCTTTGTGTGGTGATACAAGGAAGCATTACAGACCTCAATATGTATTTGCCTGAAGTTCTTTGTACTATATTTGCTAAATGCTAATGGCTCTGCCATGGGCACCCACACTGTTTCCTAAGAGAGGGACTGGGGATGCTAAGGATAACCCCATGTTTCAAACTTGTGGAGACTGGGCTAATGGCAAGAACTTGTTAACATAGGAAAGCTGATGGCACAGTTAATGTTTGATACTAAAGAAATTATTTTATAACAAAGGGAAAACCTTGTGTTTCAGTGTTGTAGCAGTCACATGAAGGGGACTTTCTCATTGTTTGACTGTCCATGGGATGTTTATGTGTCCTACCTCAGTGACTGAGCACAAAACTCCTGTCTTGAAGAGTGACCTCCATCAAGCCCTGCTACCTCCTGCAGCCTCCCATGCAACAAGAATACTCTCAACCACTTCCTGCTTCTGAAAAAAGCCCCTTTCTTTTTCTCCAGATCTCTTGCAGTGGCTACCTACATCTCTAGCCTCATTGGTGGCCCAGATCCAGAGCCAGTCCCTCTGAAGGCCATTGTTTTCTGCCCTTACAGACTTCCCTTAAAGGAGCAAGCACCTCTGTGAAGCCACTGGGCACTTTTTGAGGAGTCTGGCTTGGTGTCTCAAATCTCTTGCCGACACCTATAGGCTGCCTCAGAAGTTCCTGTGCAGCCATTCTGCACGCTTTGGTCACTGAAGGTTCCTTTGAAAACCTCCAGACATCATTAGTATATGTTAACTACTGCTTAGCATATGCCAATAGTTCCCAGATGGGAAATGTTGCTCTGCATTGAATGGGTCCAAAATAAGCGAAGGAGACTTTGAGCATTACTGAGCAGCTTGACAGGATCTCTAATCAGCCCAGACACCAGAGAGCCTATCAACATGTCAGCAAACTGGGTAAGCCAGAGGGACAAATGGCAATTTGTCAAAATACTGATTCAGAGATGCACAAAATACGCAATCCTGCCCTCGGTCATAGCGGCACAAGGTCAGAGCCAGCCTGCAAGGCTGTTGTGTTCTTACCAGGTTGAGGAAACGACACCTTTTTCTTACATTTATTTTTGGGTTATTTTTGACTGCTTGGGAGGTGCTCAAATATTATGTGATGGGAACTACACAAGCATTGAGGCTGAATAGGGAACACATTTTTTCTTGTGGGAGACATGTCTTATATATGCAAGAGTGGCAGTAATTACTAGGCAATTTTTACCTTAAACCATCATCACCAAAGCAGCCTTTGTAACTATTATTTCCCAAGAGGTCTCTGGACCTGGGAGGCTTTCATGGTTACTTATTTGCATGCCACTGGGGAGAGGACATTAACCATGCTGAATTTATCCTATCCATCAGCCTTTGGGCAACCATCTGTGCTTCTCTTTATCCAGCGGACTAACTACAGAGGGGCAACAGTTTTTTTTCCTCACTGTCCTCATTATTCCAGAGTCAGTAAAATTTTTCAAAGCATCAGAAGCTCAGAAGTGCAGGAAACTGCTCACACCACAGTCTGGAGTGTGGGTTCAGCTTGAGTGAATATTCAGATGCTTCTCCAAAGCTTATCTGGCCTAGCCAAAACCTCCTGAATTTACAAAATTGGGCTGGGCATTTTATGAGAACAGGATCTCTTACAAGATTTTCAGTATTTCCTCTGCTAGAAAATACCATGAGATCAGCTTGGAAACCAGAATAATTTATTTTGATTAAAAATGGATCATAATGTTTCTAGATCCTAAAAAGATTCAATGTGAATTGGCTTGTAGAAATTGATTGAAGGTGGAGAGGATGACTCCTTTTATTTTGCCCTCCTTAATCCAGTTTGTTCTCCAATGGCATCCAAAGTAACTCTACCCTTGGCAGCCGTGTTTCCCATTTCAAACCCAACCCTCCCCTTGCTCCAATATTGCCTTGCTGCTGCAGCACCTTCTCTTGAAATAAATTATTAACAACTTGTAAATTCTAAGCTAGCAATTATTCTCCAAAAGGTCAGGCAGATCAAATGACTTCCACATCAGCTCAAAGCTCCTCCATCAAAAATGAGATGAAAGCACTGGTATGCCTGATCCTCATTCCAGTCCTGTGTCCCAGGTTTCAAAGGCCACCCTTTGGTTTTGCGGCTGAGGATAGGCAGTCAGATATCTTGAAGGGTTTTCCTATGGAGCTGACGGTCTGTCTGCTTTTTTGAGCACATACGTCATGTCTTTAGCATTTACACTCACTAGGGTGGCCTTTTTGTTGTGTTCACAACTGAGCTGGTTTTATCTCTGCAGCAAAAACTGAAATGCCATCTCTCAGCAAAGCCTGGATGAAGCTTTGCTGAGAGACATGGCTGGCACTGTTTTGCTGAAGAGTAGGCACAGCAGCTACATCACACCACTGATTACATCTTCACCTGGCACACACCACCCAGTCTCCTGGGGAACATTTCAACAGCAAAGGTTACTTGCAGTTCTTAGAAACTTTCCTGTTGTTGCCCGTAAGAAGGAACATAGCCACTCTGGTGACTGCAAACATATGAAATGTAGATGCCAAGTGTGGTGGAGATCAACCTTGCTATGACCCACAGGATGGGGCCAGGAAGTCTGCAGTGGCTGCTCATACCTGCTCTGTCTTTCTATTTTCAGTTTGCTTTTATTATTTGTTTCTCCCCTGCTGAGTGGTTGACTTTGATGACTGAGTTGTCCCTTTAATGACCCAGGAGATGGTCAGTAGCTAATGGTCATCTGCTTTGTACATAGACTCTCACATTCCCCTATCAGTGCCAATGGGGGTTAATGAAGGTGATCAGAATGGGGTTGCTTTTGCTCCTATGTTGCCAGTTGGGTGTGCTGCAAGGAAAAACACGGATACATGTGCGTACAGCCTCTTCTAGGATGCAGTGGCAGCAGTGTTAGAGCTTTTTTCACACTCCAAGGAAAGTCAAAGTCAGCTTTGAAGGACAAAACACAGTGGCTGTGACTACTTCAGAGAAAAGTGAGATCTGGTCAGGCCTGGACTGCATCCACACATCACAGCTAGAGAAGCTGCAGCACTGCCATAATGAGAAGAAGCAGCCATTGACCCCACAGAACAAGTTAATGTGTAAAAGCTGCTTCAATATCCTGCTCTGAACTACAGCTTTTTATTTCAAAAATCCTGCTCAATTTCAAAACTTGCAGAGATTAAAGAATTTGAGAGGGGAAGTCTCCCAGCAGCAAACAGATGAAAGAGTAAGTTCACTGGCCACTTTAATGCATACAGTAGAGAATAACTGAACAACAGCATTGTAGGTGATCTGCAATCCTTCTGCCAGTGCTTTCATCTGTACTGCCTGGCTTCCTAACAGTGATGTGTTGAAACCCAAGAGATGGTACAACACCAAGCCCTTGGGAAAACACTTTGGTGGGGGGTGGTGTTTGGCGTTGTGATTTAAGGTGAACAAGTTGCCATGGGTTTAATTCCACTCCCACATATATAAGTCTTCCTTTTCAGGACATCAGAGCTGGCTAGTGATATACATACAACTACATTTGTATGAATATATAAATAAAATGGGGAGTCTTCTGGCAAGAAATGACTAAAAACAACAAGGGAGAAGCTCCCTTTAACCAATGGACAAATCACCTCTCCCAGCACAAATCTGAGACCAATGAGGCTAACTCAGTTGTTGAATATATAAACTAGAACAATGGCATCATACTGACCTATTTTAGACACTGCTGAGATCAGGAATGAGATGTTGTGCCACCTGCAAGCCCAGAAAGATGATGGAAGCATCTCGAAAAATGTCTGAAGAATGATTCAGTGAAATAAAAAAAAGATCTTTGCTGTAAAATTACCAAACCAATCTATAAAACCTATTAAACGGAAGGCTTGGGGAAACTTCACTGCAGTCTATAGCTGTAAGTGTTAAGAAAGAAGTGTGCACTTGAGAGAGGACTGTTCAAACTAGCGGAGACAGAATGAGATCCAGTTACTGAAAATAGGTATTAGATCAGCTTCAACTGGAAATGGAAATAAAGATTTAATGATGAATATAGCTATCCACCAAAGCAGTTGTATTTGTGAGGTGGATTCTGTGTTCCTGGAAATGTAAATCAAAATTGACTTTTCTTTAAAAATAGCCTCTAAGTCAGGGACACCCACTCAAACCAGTTATTAATACATGGAATTTTAAACAGATCAAACTAAATGATCTCTAAACGACTAGACTTTCTGGTCTTATAAATCTGCAACAAAAATGCAGCAACAGAGAGGTTGGTCTTGGGTTTAAGTTGCTTAGTTAGCCCCTAATGCTTGAAGTTGAACCAATATCTTTGAATCTCAGGGGGATTACACTGCCGCCTAGGTGTTAAGAAGTCATGTAGGTGGAGGATTTATTCAAATTCCTTTCTGCTGTCACACCCTGGTATGGCTCAAGCTGTTAGAGAGATGCAACATTCCCTGCACATGATGGTGTCAGCACATAGTAAATAATTGCTGACCACAACAGGGCCTGGGGTCAGATATATCTGAGCACGGTGGAGTCTCAGTAAAAGAGCTGCATTCTTTCCCTTCTGAAAGTTGAGGTATGAGTGCTTTAAATATGTATGTCTATCCTGCAACTGTTCCCTTCAAAGGCAAAGAACTGCCTCCCTCCAAAGAAATCTAGGCAGGGAAAAGGCAAAGCTTCAATAAGGAAAGACAACTCAAAAGACAGAACTTTATAAAAAGGTATTTTCTACAGTTTTCCTCTCCACCAGTCCCAAGATCTCTTCCAGCAAAGCACGAAGCCCATCTATCCACTGGGACTGCACAGGGCACCCCAGCGGTAAGTGATGTTCAGAGGGCACAGGGGAGCTATCATAGGGCAGCTAGGATTTCTCCTTTACCAAACTATAGTGGAATAAAAAATCTAAAATACCCAGAAAAACACTGGCAAAAGTCAAACAGAGGGCAAGGGAAGAAAAAATTAATCCAGTGGAACGCTGGACCTGTGTCACCCTCCCTGTGAGACATCTGTCCTGTGTCCTCCTCTCCTGCACACAGCATGGTTCATGTTCCTGCTTCTCCTGGTCAGAAAACCTTAGCAACAAACTCATTGACCAGTTTAAGAATCCAGGTGAAGTTTTGGGAAATGGCATTTTTTATGCCCTCGGATGGTACACAAACCTCACAGTTTTTGCGGTAATGTTTAACTGGGACCTTTTCACTGTGAGCTGATTGTTAACATGGATTTCACACCACTGAAAGAATGTGGGAAGTCTACAAAGAAAGACATTGTCTGCTTTGTTTAACAAATGACATTATTTCCCTTCTGCCTAGCAACCCATAACAGGGCCAGAGGATTTGTTACAGGGAGCTAGAGTGAGCTAGCAGGACAGAGCATTTCAAACTAGCAAATAGATCTCATGCTTTCATTGCACTTTACAGCTTAGACAGGAACTTGTAAAAGGATAAAAAAAGAATGGCTCTCTCAATCCAATAACTGTAAAAGAACTCCTTAAACTCAGATGCTTACCAATTCATCAGAACTATAAGAAAATATAGCTTTCAACAGCATTACAAAATACCTTTTTTGAAAGGCTAATTGCATTGTATGTGTTTCCATGCAGACAGTAAGATTGTCACCTTATCATGCCCTTAATTTCCACGGTGAGAACTAATATAATAATGTAATAACATTACTGTAAACATTAACAGATCCATAAATCTCACACTTCTTCACAGTCATCACAATTCTCTTTATGTCTCTGATATGCTGAAACTGAAAGAATATCTGCATTTTAAAACTTCCTTATTTTATGCCTTGAAGTTATTAGGCTTGCTTACAGCCAAGCCGTACGAGTCAGGCTGTGTCATTCATGTAGAGGGCACAATGGGATGAAAGCAAGAGGCTGGTAAAGGATTAATACTGTCAGCTTGACCAGCGACTGATGTATAGGTCTTGTACATGCAGTAGACTTGGGGAGGGGAAGGGGAGACATTGCTATAATATATGTAGATTTGCTTGTCCATCCAGAATGACCTGATGAGGTGATAATGTACTGGTGAGACCAGAAAGCATGTCAGGAAACAGCAGGAGCTGGATGCTCTGCAGGGGATGGCAGGCCAGAGCCAAGGGTGACACAAGGCCACTAGGGAGGTGACAACACCAACAGCCCAATCCCACAAGTCCATGGATGGTAGCCAGGGTCAGCCACAGCCCATGGCTCGCCAGAGAGGTCCACAGTGACAAGGCAGAGCTGAGGCCAAGCTAAGAAGGCAAGTCAGCAGGTTGGGGTGAGGATGAGCAGGGTGCAAGATTGGGCAGTGGCATTTCCGCAACACAGCTTAGGAAGGAACCAAGGGTAAGGGCTTGAGCTTGACTGTGGCTGCTGGGCAAAGCAGAGGAGACCCCAGCAAAGCTTCTCACTGCTCTTTCACACTGACTTTTTTCTCAGCGGTATGATCCCAGTTTGTCCATTTGCATCAGGTGAGAGCTGGCCGTGAGCCCAGGCAGCCCAAGCCCCAGAAGACGGGGACAAGACTGCAGAGTCCCTTGGTGCACACAGCGCGTGGACAACACATATGACCTGACACCTCTCCAGCTTCTTCCTGGGATGGAAGGGGCAGAGAGGGATTGACTATGTTCACATACATCTCTTTGGGTCTCTAGATTTAAAGACCTCAGAAGAATCTCCTGTCAGTGAGGTTTAAAACACACACGTGGAGGTGGCGTTTGGTGCCCCCACAGAAGTCACTGCCAGCAGATGCTGTGACAGATGTGAAACGTAGCCTAGCTCAAGGGGAGACCGGGCAAGTGCATAGAAGAGAAATCCATTGAGGGTTGCTAAATACACAGAAAACACAACCAGCTGAAGAAATTCCCAAGCTGAAGACAGAGGTTAGGAGGCTGCTCCAGGGAAGCATTCTATTTGCTTTTCCTGGCTTTGCTCTTCCTTGTCTATCACTTACAGCCACTGCTGGAGACAGGATACCGAGCTGGAGGAGACCTTGGTCTGACCCAGGACAGCTGCTTTGATGAACTTCCTAGTCACACTAAAGGATCAGTTTCATCCCTTTTAAATTAGGAGTGATTCGGGCTCCCTACACAGTTATTAGAGAGAGATGAACCTCAGCGAAAGGCTCAGCCAAGACTCATCTTCTTCCGTTCATCATATAAAGACCTTACCCTCAGAATCCCAGAGCTATGTAGGATGAATCTGGATCCTAATATTGTTACCAATCTTACTGCAAAAATAAGACAATAAAAAATAATTTTCAAAGTCCTTATCTCTTTGAGAATTACATATGGATGTTTAAATACCTTATTTTTGCAAATAATTACAAAACCGGACACCTAATTTGACTTCTGCTGTAAATTATATGGTATTGTAAAAAGCTCATCTGAGAAGACATCTAATGGTAATCTTGATAAGAACAATTCTTAGATATATAAATAAGTTATTCTTTGTATAGACAAAAGTTCTGTTTTCTTGCACAACTCATCTGATCAGATCAGAAATTTTTTGCAGAGATATTTTTATATGTTCTAGACATACATTACATTACCTCCTGTATATTACAAGTAAGTCCTAAACAGGCATGGCCCTGTGAATTATCAGAGTCCCTTTTACTGGTACTGCTTCTTTTATTGCTCTGCCTGAAAAGACAGGTACCTGATTTACCCCTGCCCCATTAAACAAACTTCATTAGAGATGGGCAAAACAAAGCCCCAAACAATTAAAAAACTCTCTACAAATGGCCTAGCACATCATGTCCCAGCTGGAGCTGTCTATACCCAGTTGGCCAGAAGACATCAGAAGGTGTCTGCAAAACAGCTAGACAAAAACAATACCACAAGCGCACGCACTCACAGCCACACACAGGCAAGGCAGTAAAATGTAGGGAAATACATATATTAAATGAACATTCAAAGCTTGGCCCAATTTTCATTTAATTGTAAGTGAAAACCATTATTGCAATACAGCATAAGATGGCCTTGAATTTTTTTTCCCCAAAACCTGGGACAGTGGGCTTTTAAGTACTACAATAAAATTTAAAACAAAAAAAAAATCATGGTGTTCAATTTCTCTTTTAAAACCTGGGGTTTAGAACTTAGATTAAAGTCTAGGCAAGTAGTGCAAACCCAAGTATTTGATAATTAAGCAATACATTTAACTTTTTGTCATGGGTAATGCATCTATATACAGGGATGTGGAGCATGCACACACACGCAAAGTAGCAGTGAACTTCATTTCTGTCCCCCATACCACATGGATTCTGTGATTATTTTAACAGCAGCATTTGGGTTTTTTTATTTCCGTTGTTTAATTGGAACAAAAACAACCTGCAGCCTCACTCACAAAAATCATAAATCTCCCAGTTCAGTAGTCTGTTCAGTTCAATTGTGTTCAATTGGGCAGTATGAGAGCTCAGGCACTCCGGGAAGTGTTTATAGAGATAAGAGATTTGCAGGGGACGGGGCGCTGGGAAGTGCATGGCTTACGTGGGATTTCAGTTATTCTGGGGCTCAGAGGGACAAGAAGCATGGCAGGGATTGCAAAGAGGGCTGTGGGAATGATAGCACCACACAACCTTGGTCCTCTTTTAGGGGCTTTCTCCTGCTTGAGGTACCAAGCAGATGCACTGAGTAACAGGCTGGGAAGGTTTGGTCTCATGCATGTCCAGACTCAGGACTGGGAGGCTCGTGGAAGAGCCATTCACCTGCAGGCAGATCAACAGCGGCGCTGTGGCAGCAACACATCAGGAATGATGAACAGGTGACTTGAGGAGACGTGAGCACCTTTCACGTTGCCCAGAAAGCTTGTGACGGAAGAGTTAAAGAAATGCATAGCACGTTGCGTGGCTTACAAACAAAAGCCAAAGTAAACAAAAAGCAATAACTTACCCCTCAGAAGTCATCGATTTCCCCTATTCTCACACCGAGTGCTGCAGCGTCAGGAATCTGTCTGCAGCCAGCACCAGGAAATCCTGACTCCTGGGATCTAAAGCTCAAAGGGATCATTAACTGCAGGAGAATAGCACATAGGCAGGAGCATGGCTGGGAATGAGACATGCAGGAACCTCATGTGGACAGGAGGAACCCTATAAAAAGGACAATAAATGAAAGAGGGCATCAAGCTAATTCCTCTGCTGCTTTCACACTGGGAAGTGAGCCACAGCTTCAGAGGGCAATGGGCAAAGAGAAATGTGAAATCAAGGTGTTGAGAGCTTGAATTCTGGGGCATTGATTTTATGCGGCTATATGCAGCAGAGGAAAGAGGGCTCTTTCTAAGCTGTTAAAGTAATAAAGGAAAACTTAATATTAAAGAGTTTTTAACTAATTAAAGCATACGCCACCAAAGTTTCTAAATGAATTTGCACTGGGAAGCTTTTTGAAGTTGCTGAATCCAATGTAAGGGCACAGGAATACAGTGACAGGGGCTGCCTTCCTACTTGCACACGGTGAGCAAGTAATTTAATTAAATGCAAGTAATACAGGAAGTTTCCTTAACCCAGCCAGGGGACATGTTGTGATCCTGAAAAGGAAGGTGCTGAAGGAGCACAAAAATTGCATAAATTCCTGATTTCATGGTCCCTGTAAAAGTTGTTAAGATCTAGGTAAACAAACTTTTTTTCCCAGTAGCATGAATGTAGTGGGAAATGAAAGGATTAGTTTGATTTAACTTGTGACAGAACACTTATAAACCATGCTAAGGGCTTAGGCCATGCAGATGGGAAGTTTTTCAAAGCATAGTTCTTGTAGCCATGTTGCCTCGGCTATTCAAAACTGAAAAATTTTAAGGACATTCTAGGATATCTGGTTGAAATGCCTGCCTGGAGCAGCTGCCACACAAGTAAAGTTGCCCAATACCTTTCAAGAGTGAAGGTTGAAGTCAGTGTTGGTTGAATTATGTAGATTAACAGAAAGGATGTAGAGATGAAATAAGAGTACCAAAAGACAGTACAGAATCACTAGGAAGTCCTGACCTCTTGATTTGTGTAATTAAATAGCACAAATGTAAAAGCAAGGTTTCCAGGATCGCTATTTGGACTTAGCAAATCTCTGCTAAGATACAAGAGGATGTGAAAATCTATCCAAGTGTTTGGACCAAGCAGCTATAAAATATAGTCCAGAAGAGATAACTGAGGAACAATAAAGCTGGAAGCAAAAATCCACAACAGGAAATACATGTTTAAAATGCAGGTGCTATATCTGATTGACCAGGGACATAGATTGAGTTATTATAGAAAAAGTCCTTAATTCAATGTACAGCTGCAGACAAAAGCTGCCTTTGAGCTGATACCAAACATATTACACTTTTATATTTAAAATAAATTATATTATATTAAATTTATATTTAAAGGTTTTTAAAAGATCGATTTAAAATACGCTTTTAGGGGTGAATCCCATGTTATTGCTTTCCCAGACCTGTCTCTCTATAGTTGGCTCCTTTATTTATATAGCTCAAATGAACTTGCTGGTCATCCAAGACACCCTCACAAGGTCCACCATGAGCTCTCGGCTTGCTTCAGATCCAGCTGTGACTTTGAAGTGACAGCTTGCAGAGCTGTCTAGGCACAGGTAGGCCCCATTTTGCATGACAAGAAAAAAAGGGTGATAAAAAGCCAGGCTCTTACTCAGGCAGTTTATAGTAGACCCTCATCTTCTCTAGACTGTATACAGGAGCAAAGGCAAACGCACACAGATCATTTAGGCTACATGCATAAACGTTCTGCATATGCCCCAGGAGCAAGTCAGAGTGCTGGTGGTTATACTCTACCACCAGATTTTCCCAGGCTTTGCCTTGTTTTGCAGAGGAACCAGATGCACTGGGGATTAGCAGGCATGATTCCCTGTCCCCTTCATGCTGCTCCTCTCTGATAGCTATGTGCAACAGGGCACCCACACCTGCCCGCATCTTCACCCCTTTCTCCTCTTTCAGTTCGAGTTGGCATCTTCCTTCCAACCTCTCCCAGGTAGGTCCTGACAAAGGTAGGAGTCAGCTCCTAGATCCTCAGCTGAGTTGCAGATACAGCTAATGTACAAATCACCTAGGGTCGTGTTTCCTCTGTTGATTTCTGTTTGGAAAGTCTCCAACTCAGAGCGGTGAGCGTTACAAGACACTATCAGACACACATACCTACGCTTGAGGTCCCACAGCCTGTGTCCTGCTGTGGCAGAGTTGCTGACTCCTTGTTACTGGTTCTGGCTACATTTCTCTATGTTCACCTTAGAGCTGTTGCAATTTTTATTGTTTGTTTTGCTCTGTTTATAGAGTAGCCAGCATAGCTGTGTTTCCTTACCCCACCTGCAGAACAGGAAATCATCCAGTACCTTACTGCAGAGGGAGCAGAGGTCAGTGTCTGTCCAGTGCTTGGGGAGGCTGAAGAGGATCAATAGCAATGCCACAGCTCTTCCATGGTGCTCTGAATAAAACCAGAGTCTGGCAGCTGAGCCCAGCAGAACAACTCTTGTCGTTTTTGTGTTAAAGAGCCTTCAGCCTGACTATCCAGGCAGCAATGTGGTACTCCTACCACATCACCCTGTGTTCGTTGGCACACTCGCCTGTTTATTTAGGTCTGTGACAGGCTTCCGTTGTTATTTGGATCAAACCTGCCTCATTATGTTCATTCCAAGCACTGTTTGCATGCTGTTTTGTAGACATCTCCTAGACATGCAGGGCACCAAGGGGATTAATAACATTCATCCAAATGTTTTCCCATAGGTCGGTGCAAGAAAGAAATATTCGCATTGACCTTGGAGACTTGGGATACAGATAAGAGGCATTCGGAATGTGGAGGGACTTAAGGCTTGATGTGACAGAGGGAGAATATTACATTCCACAAGATTTCAAGCTGGTTTTCTTTTCTGGAGACTTGGTGTTACTCCCTCTAATGCAAGACCTCAGAGGAGAACTGCTCTGTGCATTTGCAGCCTACAAAGGAGGGTGGTTGAGCACTGCAGAAAAACAGCCTACATGCGATAAGTCTTTTCAGAGTATCACCTTACCATCATCTCTGATCTGCAGGCTGTCCAGTTCTGCTTATCATCTGTGACACCCTGGGTAATAATGCTGACACAGCTCTCTTACTGTGGGAACTCAGTGTTCAAGAGCTTGCCATAGCTATAATAAGAACAGCCACAACAGATCTTAATTATCTGGAACCAAAAAGGACATCACTTAGGTGCTCACTAATAAGAACTTGTGCTGGTACTCATAATAATGTCAATTCTTCAATAAAAAAAGTAAACTAACTTGGAGGCTGGAGCTGAAAAGGAGGAAGATGTATGTGCAAGGCTTCAGCCGGGATTCCAGCACCATCAAGACCTTCCAGGAGCTGCTGTAATTCAGGACAAATCTTTTAAAAGGGCAGTTACATTTACTGGTGATCGGGTTCCCAACACATGGACACATTTCAGGCTAGTGGGG
Organism: Pelecanoides urinatrix; assembly: GCA_013400755.1. Lineage (NCBI taxonomy): Eukaryota > Metazoa > Chordata > Aves > Procellariiformes > Procellariidae > Pelecanoides > Pelecanoides urinatrix. The sequence continues at coordinate 34,749 of VZTQ01004233.1, read as the reverse complement.
CCCCATCCTCAAACATCAGCTCTTTCATTGCCACTGTTCCAAAATGCCAAAGGGAGCCAGCCTCCCTGACCCTTAGCACTACAGGGCACAGTGCTCGTAGAACTGAGATGCCTCTGACCGACCCCATGAAGCCTAATTTTGGAGAGGTCCTGAGGGCAAGGTCTGGGTCTTGCACAGCTGCATAGCTGGCTCAAGAAGTGACCTGCTGGTGGGGACATAGGAAGAGTTGCTGGCTCCCTGCCCTCTGCAGCCAGGGACTGCCACTGCCCAGCAGCTCTGCGCCAGGACAGCTGCCCAGCTGGTGGCAAAGCCACCATTCATGTAGAGCCACTTGTGGCTTCAGAGCCATGGAATTGCCACGACATGTGCCACAGAGGCCATTTCTAAGCAGTGGCTCAGTTATAGCCAAATGCCCTTTTCGGGACCTGCTTCTGCTTTCCCTACTGCCCCTTAAAGCCAAATTTGCCTCCTGCATTGGAAGAACTGGAGAGAGATTTCGTCTTACTCCTGATATGGGATTCACTGTCTTTCACCATGCCATTCTGCTCCTTGAGACCCTCTTGTGCAACCTATTCTCCCTCAGATACATAAATGTAAAATCAGACACAGCATCTAGCGTACGTGCAGATAAGAAATACATGGCTTCGATATGTAGCCCCATGTTACAGTGCATGGCATACCTGTACCTTGCAGTTTTGTCTCCAGGGCACTTGAAGCCTTGCTAGTCTTGCCACCTATGCCTGGCTGCTCAGGCAGTTTCTCAGCAGCATCTACCCGCAGTTCTTGTTCTTGATTTGAATACTTCATTTTCCGGCTGGGAAGATATATTCTTGTCCTCTCCACCCTTGCAGGTCTTCAAGACTTGACTACCCAAGTCCCTAAGCAGCCTGATCTAATTAGATTTGATTAGAGTGGAGGTTGGACTAGATGGCCTTCAGAGGTGCCTTCAAACCTAGATCATTCAATTATTGTGGTGCCTGAAACAAAGATCCAAGAGGACTAGTGTTAAGTCAAGGTGGATGATCAAGGATGGGGTTAAACATGCAGCAGAGGAGTGTGAGACACCCCTGAGGCCACGAAGCCCAGGAAGGCAAAGCTGGGAGGACTGGCAGCTGGGCGGTCGAACCATTAGAGAGGCTTAGCAGGCCATTTGGTGCCAAGAAGGGTGGGAACAGTCTCTGATGGGTCTGGAGGCCCTGGTGGAGCCCATCAGTGCCAGGCAGGAAGTTGAAAAAGCAATCTGAGCATTTGAAGAAATCACCTGAGCATGGATGCAGGCAGGACATGGGGAAAGGAACACAAAAATTTATCTTTAAGTGAGCGCACTTAACATCAGCGGGATGAGTTACAAGTGTAAATCTGCACTCTGCGACTTCTTCTCTGCTCTTGTTGAATGGATGCAAAGCAGCAGTTCACTCCATGGAGAAGGAATAAGCTAATATATAATAAACACAGTCCACTCCCTCAGCATAGGAGAAGATTAGACAGGTAGGGAGAAGGATTTAAACATAGTTGACTTAACTCTTTCATACTTTGACCAGCACAAACTAAAGGTAGTTGCTCATTCTTCTTACTGTCTAAGCATAATCCCAGATCTGCCATTATAAACTCTAGAAGAGAAAGAAATATTACTTACATTATATGGTCAGGTAAGGTTCATGCTATTTTTGGATGAGGACAGGGTGCAGAACCCATGAGTGACTTCATTAAGAAAATAAAGATTTACAAAAGAATTTACCAACACATGGGCGACGGTTGGAAGAGTGCAGAGTTACACTCCCAGGGCCAGTTGGGCATGGGACATAGGGAGATTTTATGTGAAGGCTTTTTGTTTTGTTTCTAACAAGAAGTAATTCCACAAGTGGAAATCATGTTTATGAACCTTTTCATAAGCCTTTAAAGCCACGTGTTAGTGTTGGCCACTAAACAGGATTTTGGCAAAGCAGTGACAAAGGAAGAAGCTTAACAATCAGTAAAAAACACTGCAAGAACAGAGTAAAACATATATACCCTGCAACAATTATTATCCAGAAATAGGTTATTTCAAGCAACAATCCCAAACAGGAATCATCTGCACTGACAGCTATATTAATTTATCTGCACTTAAATGGAGACAGGGACATCAGACCTCTTCAATCCAGGTTACTTTCCAAAATAAACATTCACCAAACTCCTGTTGAAATGAGCAGGCACAGAGCCAGGATTGCACATTCATGCTACTACCTTCAGCTCCTATTGGAGTTAATGGAAGATCTGCCATTAGCTGTAATTGGGGGTTTTCACATACAGCTGATGTCTGGTGAGATTTGGGAATGGTATTTGAAACCAAATGACGCTGAATCTGGTTGATTTATTGTATTGTTAACTTACATTGTTCATGCTTTTGAGATCTTTTGTGATAGCTGACAAACCTGTTTTGCTTCCCCGTTTCACATCCACCTCTTAGATACCTATTTTTACAGGTTACTCTAGTGTAATCATGCTATTTATTAACTGTGACACTGTGACAATGTGACAATTTCAAATGCTTGAAATTCATTCCTGGACTTCAGCTTTCCCAGAAAAGGTGCACAATGGACGGGTTTCTTCAGTTATTTTCATACATCAAGCTGCATAAACTGGGGATGGGGCTCTGAAATCAGGTATCTCTTCACTATAGGACACATGTTTGATCATCAGCAAAGCCAACCTCGTGGAAGTCCAGCTGCCATATCTTCCTACAGGTCTCACCTATTCCAGCACTCAGTTATCCAGACTCTGTGGTTAGTCTTCTGGGTTGTACCTTGACAGTCCTTGTACCTTGCCTGCTAACATCCCACCAGCCTTTCCAGGAGCTGTTTCAGGAACATAAAGCAAGAATATGTCTGTCCACCCCAAAGCCCTGGCACGAAACATCCCAGCCCTTCCAAAGCATTGCATGCTGCACACAGGGAACCAGGATGATGCATACTGTAGTAGCTTGTGGCCCTGTGTATTTTCCATTGTTTCCATAGGATTATAAGGAACTAAAACTTCATTAAAAGCTCCTAATCAAGCTTCCTATTTCTTTGTTCTTTTCCTCAAGGGCTCACACATTTCCATCCATTCTGGTCACAAAGGGTGAGAAACTGGGGTGAGAAGGAGGTAGTTTCCTCCTTCCCCAAAACTAAAGCCGTATTCTTTACAACAGAAATTGTGTTTGTCATAACCCAGGAAAATCCCCTTGCGTGCTGCAATTTCCCCTTCTGGCAACAGTGTTCAAAGCCTCTTCTCCAGCTGTGGCTCTAGTTCTCATGTTGCTTCTTCTCTGAACAATACCATGGGTCTATCTCCAATCATTTCTGGGGTAATGACCCCAGGTCCCTTGACTGCTCAAACAGGGCAGATGCACGATGCATGGTGAGAACAAACGGTTGATTGTCCTGCTCCAGACTGCAGTGATCATGCACAGGTCTAACTGATGGGGACGTCCCTGCACAGCCCTAATCTGCTGCTTTGCTTTGCCTAAGTTCCTTTCTCTCCCTCCCAGGCAAAGAACCCACCTTGCTTTAAACTTTCCCTTTTGGTCCTAGCTGTGCTTATTCTACGCACTTATTTTTAATATTGGCCTCGGTCAGCAATTCCATTCCACTTTTACCATCTTCCAGGATTCTTCACCAATGTGACCTCCCAATGTCTCCTTGCATATCTTTTGTCTAAGAGCTTCACTCATTATAGTTTTATTAGTTTAACCCCAGGTTAGATTGGTTAAGTGCTTTTCGTCATGTCTAGCAGTTTCTTTTTTTGCTACCTTGTTAGTTACCCTCTTGTGGATTCTCCATCCATGGAGGTTTGCAAGATTAACCTAGATAGATACATAGAAATAAGATTTAGTGTTGGCAATAGTCCTGATCTAAACAGGAGGCTGGGCTAGATCTTTGGATTTCCATAGGTCTCTCCCCACCACTGTTTCTGTGATTCCTGCACGACATAGCATCTGTAAGGACGCTTTCTGTCTGTCGCTCCACATTTGGGACCTCTGAACTATAACATCATATAGTCTTTGAACTATAACTTTGTATAGACTTTCTGCTGTCTTGGGGGTACTTGCTCATGCTCAGAACAGGACCTGCACAGGGACTAAAAAAATCTAAGATTTCAATTTAAAAATGAGTTCTATAAAAATTGGTAGCCCAACCAGTCTAATGCCAATATGACATGTCTTTGGATTAAGCTGCTTCTTACACTGACAATCTGTCTGCCAGGGAATAGACTTAGCAACGCTCTTCCATCACTAGATCACGCGATTCAAAACTTCCAATGGGCTGCATCCCTTCCTACCACCACATACTTATGTTGTTGCCGGTTCCAGGCTGGAGAGCTGGTGGAATGCATTCTTGCAAAACCTAATCTTAAAACCGTTGAGATTTGTACAAAGTATTGGATCAGTCCTGCATCCTAATTCCAGAACCGGTCAGATGGCAGAAAGCGAAGTGTAGTAAGAGAACATATTGGAATGTCATAAGAAGCAATAATGAGTAAAATTTGTTTTCATAGTGAAACATTCAATATGCATGACATACACTACACAATTACTCACATTCTTAAAATGAAATGGATAAACGTTTCCAGCAGGCATCATCTTCTAACAATTCTTTCAAGTTGATGCCAAAGGAAAAGAAAAAAAGAAGCTAGTAAAATTTCTGTACAGAACATACCAATATTTTGTCCAAAGTTATCAGACATGTTTTCATGAAAATTAAAGACAGGTTAAAAGAGAAGTATCCAAAATATATTTTTTCTAAGGGTGGGGATAAGTAAGTGAATCACGTAAGACCACTGTTCCACGTAAGACATTCTGTTTCCATTAGAGAAGGGCTGTGGACAAGAGCTTCCAAACCATATTTATCTGAACTTACAATTCCAATTTAGCTTAGGCTAGGTTCAGATCTGATCAAATGTCCCGTAAGATGTGACCTCAGATGGCTGAATGCTTGCAGAGGAGTGTAAAAGCACAAATGGTGTATCCTGTTAGTGTAGCTGGCAACACCGAAATCTGCTCACATTTCGACAAGGTGCTTACCTCCCAGGTTTACAGAACCAAATGCAAAAAAGCTGACCATCTGCTTTCTGATTATATTTATATTACTGGTCCCATCCTTCTTGCATACATAGCACTTGAAGCAATCCCAAACACTGTCTAGTCCGTAAGCCTCCCCACCTTCCCAGGCTGCTTCATCTGTCTCTTCAGCCACTACCTCTGCAACTTCTTCCAAGTAGTTTTAGAAAATTCGCTCCAATCTTCCTGCTTTAAGAGGCCTGTGCTAACTTCACACTGAAATTATCTGTTGTTATTCCCCCACCCCTGCAGCTGTCTGCTTCTCTGTCTAACCATGCACAAAATTTTATCATTTCTTGTTTGTCTATAAAATGCCTGGCATGTGGCAGACGCTGACAGAAATTAATAATAATGTTTGGTTTGCAGGCTGGGATCGTATCTAGATTTTACAAGTGAAAACAAGTCTTTAGCTATTGCCCACTATTACAGCACCTATTTCTGAGCAGCAGCAGTGATTTCACATGGCACCTTGGCAATATCTGAAATGCCTGGACCAGGAACCTTCAAAATGTGGGCATGTGATTGCCAAGTGGTAAGTGCAGGTAGGGCACAACTGAGCGGCAGTCAGCAGCCAAGATTAAAAGACCATCTAACAAGCCAGTTTGCTTTGGATACACACACAAGTATGCAAAACTAGGCAGTAATACGCAATCCCATGCCCTGGGCAGGTCTGAGGAAGCTGGAAGCTGCAAGGTTTGTTGCAGTTTCAACTATAAAGTGCATGTATCAAAAGTGTTCACAGGTTCTTTATTCTGCTCACTTCTTATAGGTTTTTTTGAGACTTCTGCTTGAGGCTGGTAGTGTTTTGTTTAGTTCAGCAGTTGTTTTTCCTCCCCCGACTGCTATATTACTTTGTGTGTCTTTCCAAGGATACTTTCCTCTCTTTCTATCTTTTCCAGTTACATAGTCCTAATTTGCTCAGTCTTCTCATCATTTGAGATGTCAATCATGGTTGCTACCTATTGATCACAACAGTAACAGGTTGTGATCAGGCCTACACTTCCAGTTGAACACAAGTAAATATTGTGGAATTAAACCATCTCTGCTCCATCCACTGGCCTTTTCCATGCAGAAAAGGTGGACACTGAAACGGTTGCAATTTAAATTGCTTTGTCCTACATGTCTTCCCTGGAGGGAGCACCTCTCATGGGTAGCAGCAGGTTTACAGCTCACCATGGAGGTCAGGTGTAAGTGGTCTGGACAGACGTAGTGAGACGTCTGATTCTGCCACACACAAATGAATACTGAAGCCATCCACTTGTGTCACACATGGGGCCTCGTATCATATCTCAAATCCTATTTAGTAGGTTAATACATTGCTGAGGTAAATAATTAGAAGGAGACATTGCCCATGATATTAAATCATGGTAAAAGAGCATTATCTCATGCTATAAAGTCAGGCCAGACAATCCACCAGCCTTATTAGTACAATTCTCAATGTGACTAATGACATACTGATACTGTTGGAAGAATGAAGTGTCTATAATTTTCCTTTAGCTTTTCTAACTGTAAAAATGCCATATAACATTTCTGCAGTGTTTTCTGTTGCTGAGATGACTAATTATACACTAAATTGCCATGTAAATAACTACCTGTGAAATGCTGACCCACTCTGGTTTTGCTGCATGTCATCCAGTCACGCTACCTATGAAGGGTAACAGCCGTAACACCTCCCTGACCTACACTCTTCATGAAAACCAACGGCCTGTGCTGCTGCAGTTCATCCCAATTGCTCACAGAAAGAGTACCAAGATGTCTAGAATCAAACAGTAATTGGCAGTCTCTGCTGAAAACTAGATCACTACTTCATCATTAAAAGATTCAGAGATAATTTCACAAAGACATGCAAAAAAGCTAAGAACTTTGTTCTTAGGCACTTATCCTCTGTGTTTTTTTCTGGATCCTTAACTCTTCTTCCCTGCATGTCTTCTCCTTTACTCAGTCCAAAATTCTTCAGACAGGGACTGTCTTTTATTTCATGTAAGGAATGTGTCTACTGTGCCTTCAGCCCACCATCTAGATTGAGGCTTCTAGACATAAAGAAATAGAAATATTATTACTAAGAATAATAGAATAATGTGTTGTCCTTAGAAGCCTCATTAATGCCATATGCCCCACTGTGTGTCCTGTTTTTGTCCCCTCCTTTTGACTGAAAACTGGGCATATGAAAGAAGACGCTTGATTCAGGGTTACCCTGCAGAGACTGGTTTGCTATTCTAACCAAGTTCTGGGAATAACAGTACATTTTCCATCTTGGAGAAACAAGATACAATAATAAAGAATATTAATCAAATATTGTGTTGTGTTCTCATCTTTGGTGAGCCTGAGACCATTTGCCACACTAGAAGAAAATAAATAATTAATAAAGAAAGCTTTTTCATATAAAGGAACACAAGCTGAAAAACATCCTATAAAGTTACAAAGTAAAATATTGTGTGTTTTTATAATGACCCATGAAATGTTTATAAATATTGCTTATTTTCAGTACCACGGACCACTGAACATGCAATAGATGGCAAGGCAGTATCTGATTCATTTTTATAGATATTTTTCTCACAAAATTTGGGTGCATATTCATCCAAGCACACCACAGGCCAATTCTTCTCTGTTTGTCATAGTAACCGGAGCCAAATGCCATCTCAGCTGAAGCGAAGTGTCCTACGAAGACTGGAATGTATCACTCAACTCAAAAAAATAAGGGATTGTAATGCCAGTGTGTTCACTGTTTTTGAAAGGAAAAGCACCATGTTTTAAAGCATTCAGTACATGCAGGAAGCATACTTCAGGATGCCTCTCCTGGTGTTTTTTGTTTCCCTTACTGCCTTGCAGACAGCCCTGTGTTGTTATTTCCCCTTTTTTTCATATCTTAAGTGTAGTTTCCCTGCTCTAGGTACATTCCAGCACAATGGGAAAAATATTTTGTCCTATGCAATGTATACTAACTTCCTCTGAAATGCCCTCTCTTGCTGGAGAAGGAGAGTCTGTGCCTGCCAGCCAGCATGAAGACCTGTTTTCCAGCAGTCATGCACAGCTGACAGAGTGCTGCTTGGTTCAGACTGTTCATCCAGGAGGAAAACTGGTGTTATCAGGGCGAATGTAGCCTCCAGAATGACACCAGTAAGCACAGAGGAGCCCTTGTCTCCCACCCCAGCCAGAGGGAAATCAGCAGGTTATAACGTTATAATGCCCTGGTTATACAGCTCAGTCTTCTCTCCTTGGCCAGGCCTGGTTCAAGTACATGTCTCTACATGTGACAGTATATAAATACACACATAAATTAGAAATCATACTAGTATGACTGACTTCCAGTGAGGTTGAGCCCCAACACCGCCCAAATAATCAGACACTTCGGGTCTTATTTTTAAGGACATTTAAAAGCTTAACTCCAGCTCTAATGTGCTCCATCTTTTGATGTACTAAGCACTTCCTGCAGATTATTGAGCAAGCTTAGATGGATCCAGATAGGTTAGTTTATTTATTGTTTGATCTCCCAAACAACAAGAGCAGAACCATTCTGCAGAGTTTTATGGCACATTATAGTGAACATTTGAAGCTAAGTTGAGATTTTAACTGCTATGCAAAATTCAGGGCAATGGATTATCATCTCCTAAATCTCAGCTTTGCCTTCTTGTATCTATGTATTAGCCATTTGGCACAGGCTGTAAGGAAAAGAGTTTTGTTTTGCATAGTGCATTTCTGTCACATTTTGTTAATAGGGTCTTAACAGTTCATTGAATTCTGTGGAGTTCCCAAATTTTCTCCTTTTATTTGTTCTTTGTTCTATGTGACAGAGGTACATGTAGTGAAGGGATTCAGCAGCATGCTTAACTTCAGCCTGCTCTGCACCTGGGTTGTCCTGGAGTGCCAGGGCTCAACCTTGACTAAACCCTTACTTGGATGGTGGGAGTGACCATTAACATAAAGCAGCAAACAAATTGAAAAGTATTGCAAAGTAAAAGCTAATTATAATCTTAGATGGACTGTGTAGAGAGCGGCACATTTATCAAAATATCTAAGGAGCTATAGCTCTTTCATTAAGCACAAAAATGAGTAGCAACTGGTCTGCCATGGGATTGCTACTAAATTGTCTTTCAGGGGACACGGTGGCTTTCTCTGGGTGTATTCTCAAAGCTGACCTGAGTACGAGGCACGCAGAGTCTGGCTCTGACCTCCCTCACACAAATTCAAGTTGGCCATCGAGCTGAGTGAGTTGTGCTGGTAGCCCTCCAGTGCCAATGAGCACAGGACGGAGCTCTGGGGCTTGAAAAACTAACGAAGGGCAAAGGCATCTTGCTCACGTGATGATTAGTCTTATTGGAGCAAACAATTACACTGCAGCAGAACTGAGTAAAGGGTTCACCAGAGGTTGGTTTTCACTGTGAGTTTAACTGCTTTAGCTGGCAAGTTGTAGGACAGTGATATGAACTTCAAGGGGTGGTGAGCACTGCATTAATCCAAAATTGCAGGCAGCTGTAATTATATCCAGATACACAAGTGCAATGTCCCAGTTCCCGTAAAATTCACACTTTTTAACTGACTTTGGACTGAGGAGATGCCAGAACAAGGGAACCATCTGCAAGGCTCCCACCTTCAGTTGTAGCTAAGAAACAACCTCCCTCTCCACAACCCGTGCAGTAGCCAGAATTCAGGACTCAGCTCTCCATCTGTTTGGCCCCCTTCACATCAGTAATAAACACATTGCATATGCTATCTACCGCTATCTTGCTATTTGGCAGGAACTCGTGAAAAAAATAGAAGATAAACACTCCAACAATACAGAACAATATACATTTTTGGCAGGTCCTTCTTGATCAAACATGTTTAGGTTGCAGGCAGTGTGTCCTCCGTGCCTGGTGGACATCTCATAGAGTTGGAGCGCGCACCTGGAGGAGCCCCAGCCTGCATGTTGCATTAGGAGACAGATTAAATCAGTCGTCACTTGGAAATAACAACAATGGAGAAGCGGCTGGAGACACAGGTGCAGAGTGAGGGATGACAGGAGCTTCCACTGCAGCCATAAATCTGGGGGAGAAGCAGATCCCTCACCCCACCCCTAAAACTGACTTTCCCGAATGTGACTCAAGCCAGGCTGTGCCTCCTTTTTCAGAAAACCCTTCAGCTGCTGACAGACAGGGTACATTGTAGGAACTGCCTGGCACACTGAAAGAAAGGGCAGGGGGAAGATTCGTGAAGCTGCAGATTTCCAGGCAAGCTTCTTGTGCTTCTAAAATCTCTTCCCAAATACCATTCCTTCATCTCTGCTTCTTCTGCACACCCTCCTTCCTCCTCCTCGCTGGTGGGAGGCACTGAAAGGGGAACAGCAGAAGGAGATGGAGGAGAGCTGTTGAACTGCCTGACCTTTCCCACAGGAAGGTGTCCCACCAAAAAAATGTTTCGTCGACTCCTCTGGTTTCTTCTTTCAATATAATTTGAAGAGATGAAGGAGGTCCCTTCTCCCCTCACCATCATTCAGTAGGAAAGGGAAGGGAAAGGAAAGGAAAGCAAGCTGAACACTGCACACGCGATCTCAGCTGTGAAATTTATTTGCACGGTTTAGAGGTGTTGGGAGATTTCAAGGCCACCAGTCTCTGCATCTCTGCACGCTCTGGGATCACAGCCACCACCACAGGGCAGCCCTCCCTGTTCAGGGCACATTGTCACTGCTGCATCAAGTGCAGCTGGAGCTCAGTCCTGCTATTCCCCCCTCTTACACTCACCTGTGCATTGGTACAGGTTTTGTTCCTGCCAAATTTCAAGCATAGGCATGTTCGAGTTGATATATCAAGGCAGAAACGATTCCCGCTTCCATCATAAACTAATCCATTGATCCTGACGAGCCCACAGGACACTGTCGGGCTTGCACACTGCTGCCACCACAGAAAGAGCTATGGTGGAACAGATACGTGATAGACACTACAACTTAAAAGGGAATTTAAAAGTTACTGAGGACACCATAATAGTATAATAAAATCTCTGCCTGCAAGGGTGTCTGCAAACTTATGACAGCTGTTGGCAGAGCTTTCACTGTGTCTCTGCAGCTGGCAGGCTGGTGGGCTACTGTTAGCCAGGATTACTGTGCACGCATTGCTGATCTGATCTAATAGATCTATCCCTCTCCAGGCAAGCGTGGTAGCCTATGCAGGAGTGAGTAGTGGAGGGTGCATTGAAGCATGTCTTAATTTTTTGTTTTCTTGGTCATTAGGACTGAAGATCTAGCTGGAGCATCTGGTTCTTGGCCACAAACTTTGGGTCTCGCATCAGTGCAGCGTTGAGATGTGACTGAGGCACACGCCTGCACGTCAAAGTTCAAAAGTGTATCTGTGTTCCCTGGGCCAAACATAACCTGAAGGCCTGGTTTCCCAGGAAGGAGAAGCAGGAAAGATCCTGAAGCCTGGGCTCCAGAATAAAAGGAAGAATCTTGGAAATTAAACCTGTCTGGGTTTCTTGCAATGCAATTCCAATGCATTAGCTCTAGTCCCATCTACAAGGCAATGCTACAGACTAAGGAGAGCCAAGCAAATGCTCTCAGCAACAGTGGTGTGAGTCTGAAGTAAGTTTAGTAACTATATTCTTCTGATAACTCAGATTACTTAGTATTTCAATTACAGTAACTGTGGTCTAATGATGATTCTCCTCTCTTAACAGCATTAGCATGTATATGAGAACAATGTACATTTTGTTGCAGGTTCATATGTGTAGGTAGTTCATATGCTGAGCCTAAAAGAGTAAGCACGGTGTCAAGAGATCAAAGAGCTATAGTCTTTCAGAAATATGTATTAAATAGATAGAATAAAATCATGTTCTGAAGGCAGTTTGGTAGAGTATGAAAGGCATTACAAAGGAAAAACAGCTTTCAGGACTTCTGTCCCCCATCAGTGAGGAGTTACTCTGTTGTGTTTTCTAGCACTAGTATTCTCTAAGCAATGAGACATGTGCCACATAGCTAATTATCTCCACATCACAGACAGGCACAGTACAGCCATTATTTCAGAAAGCATAAAATTTTGTCATATAAACATGAACCAAAAAAAGGTGTTTGCATAAATTTAACTTCTGATTAGGTCTCAGATTCCAAGATAAAAATCCATCTTGAGTCTTATCAGCTGGGAAAAAAACTAACATAGTCTGGACACAGGTAAAGTTCAGTGTAACTTCGGCTAAAGAAAGCTGAAAGTACACTTGACCAGCGTTTCAGACAACCTTGCACCCTTGCAGGCATTTTTCCAAAGAGCCTGGTTGATTGTGCCCAAAGCAGCACTGAAGTCCAGAGAAAATAAACTAATAAACCACGTGAGACACCATCAGTCACCGACTTCTGAAGATTCATGTAGCCTACAGAGATTACGTTAAAAACTGCTGCAACTGAGAAAACAAGTTCTTGTTTCAAGACTGTTTGACCGGAATAGCTGATCAGACACTGGCTTTGGCCTTTCCCCCTGGAACTGCAGCAAATTTTTGGTTTCTTTGTTTATATAAAATAATAGGCTGAAATAGGACCTATTTTCAAAGTAAGTAACATAACACTTATTGCCAGAAGATGAACAACCAGCTCGGATCGCTGAGAAGCTGTTGCAGCAATGCAGTGTTTGAGTCATTGAGGTGGTGAGGAATCAAGTATGAGCAGCAGGATTTAAGTCAGAATTCAATGCAGCAGTCCTGTATGCTGAGTTTGCTGATTTGTTTGAAGGAATAATATTATAAGCATCAACAGGAAATCAAGCAATTGGAGACTCATTTTTAGCAATAGGAAAAGCAGCTCTGATCCCATCAATTTCTACTTTGGAAAAAGTTAAGAAAAATAATTGCCTTTCTTTGCAGAGCAATAAGTAGAAGGATAAATCCTTTCACTGGGATACAAACTCTAGACATTAATAAAAAGCTGCTAAAGACTTTTCCTGGTTCCTGTTTGCAATGAAACCAGATTTAAGTAGCACACATCTAGCAGGCAAAAAAGCAAAACGAATCATACGTGAGTCAGTTACTTTACAAATGTAATAACAAATGAGGGTTGTAATTTCCAAACCAGACAGTGAATTGGATGCTGGTTTCCCAGCAAGTGCCAGAGAGATTTGGGCAAAAAAGTTCCTTAAGGTCCTGTGATAAAGGAGTTGAAGATTAGCGTTCTAGCCTCTGTGAAATATCTCATTGACCTAGGACCATCCTTTTAAAACAGGGTAGATGGTGTTATGTGGCTAGTATTGCACCAAAGTAGCCTGCCTGAAAGAATAGTTGTTTTCTTTCTCATCCCCACTTGAGTCCACAAGCGGATTCCCACACATCCGAGGGGCGATGGAGGTCGGTTACCAACTGTGTAGAAGAGGGAGTAAAAGAAAGTACACTATTGTTTCCTGCTTTTTCGTATTTCACAAGCATAAATACATGATAAAAGATTGTGAGATGTCCAGATGCACATTGTCACAGGGACACAGAACTTCAGTCAGATATAAAAAGCCAAAAAACTTCGCTTTGCAGGTTACTGTGTTCCTTCTAAAGGCTTTTATTCCTTTAGCTATTCAAAATACACTATGACAAAGTCATGTTTTACTTCTCCTTCATATCCCTTAAACGACTGAACTTCAGGACATGGTTTCATGATCAGATAAAGCTGAACTATGCCTACACCATTACCAAAAGGGGTGATCTTACTCCCCACCCCATGTCCAGGTCCACATTCCTGCTCTTTCCTCCCCAGTGTTCAGCCTCCACAGCTATATAGACAAGCAGATACACACTGAAATAATCTGAATACCACCCATCCCACCACCTAAAATTAAAAAAAGATTAGTTTTCAGCTGTATAGATTCAGATCAGCTGAAGCTGATCTTAACCCATCATCCTTTTCTTGGGATGGCCTGGGAGCCCACTATTGATCCTGCAACTGCAGGCGCAATGCTTTGGGACCAGCACTCCCAAAGAGGCAGAGACAAGGTCAAAGAACAAAGAAGAGGTGAAGGAGATGAGTAAGAATATCTATCACACCAGATGCAGTGAGCTAAGAAAAGGAAAGAATGAGAGATTAGGATACAAATCGAAGCTAGTGCAAGAGGTAGCGAGAATAGGTGAGGGCAGGAACCTGATGAAGGGGAAATCATTTGTCAGAAGGAAAGAAACAGAGCACTATGCACAGCATGCACAGAAATGCAGTTTGCTGGATGCACGAAAAAGAGAAGTGAAGAAAAGCAGCCAGCGAAGCTGCTTAGAACAGAGGTGAGGAAGAGACAGAGAAGGCCGTTTGCAACAGATATATTTTACTAGTCAAAAAAAGGAATGAGAATATCCTAAATGTTGCTCAGCTTGAGTAATGCACTTTATGTCTATTAAATTTATTTATAGACAGAGAATTATATTCTCTCTGTGCTCCCTCAGAAGTATGCACTGACACACAGTGAGCATAGCTCAGTGCTTAAATTTTCAGTTGTGTCATGAAGGGAGATGCCACTATTCCTGGGTATCTTGCCAGTACAGATTATGGCCTAACCAAGTCAATAAGATTGAAGTCAACAGGATTTTTGCCATTTACTACTCTTCAGTGTTTGACTCTTTGCATTTGAAGACTGATGGTCAACATTAACCATTAACTAATTAAGAAATGTAGGAGTATAAATAAAACGGTGCTGGAAGAGGAGGTTTTACCTTCAGTTTGATTGATTTCACAGAAGAAAAGAAAATAATTTGAATTATTAAGAGATACTGAAGATACCATTTAGACTAAATTCTTTCTCTTTTTCCCTTAACTTCAAGTCCACCATTTTGGAAAAGTAACTTTGTAGGTAAAAAAGCCGTTCTTTCACCCAGCAAACTTAAGAGTGAAAGATGTTGGCAAATTGTACCTCCTGTGGGAAAGAGAGGCAGCAGAACAGTTGTTAGAAGGGCTGAAAAGATCAAAAAGAGATCTGAACTACATCTTGGAAGAAAGATTTTTTAAAATTTTATTTCCTCTATGGGCAGTCTTGTTTATGGTTTCTCATGCTTATGCTATATGATATTGGGGTGAAAGGTCACATACTGTATGTTCAGTAACATAGAAGTCTGGAAGAAGAGAATTGACTGTGCTATTGTCACACTAAGTCTACACTTCCTGAAAAAACATAAATAATTTTTAAAGGTGTCACAAGGCCTCCTTATCACTTTTATTAATGCAATTATTTATTCCTGAATCAGAAATCACGCAAAATATATTATTTCCTTCTAACCAAATAACTATTCTTTGCCTTCCTTTCAGCTTGGACAGGCTTGCAGTTAGTGTTAGTTTCTACTAATTCCCAGCCTGGATCAGCCCCTTGACCTCTAATTCAACATCTTGTCTCAAATATCAGCTGCTTCAAACACCATTCTGATGGAGGCAATACCTTACTCCAAAGAAAGCTGCCTCCTACCCGCTATCCCTTATGCATTGGCCTGTGTCCTGCAGAATTATGCTTGGGTCCAAAACACCAACTGACAGCATATCTTTGTGATAAATCTCCTATCCTGAGAACACTTAGCTTTTGCTCCACAAGGGGAAGCTGCCCTTTCTCTTCTTTTTCTTCTTGCAACTCCTCCATCACTGCCTTGCAGAAAAGCTTGCTGCCAGTTAACGTTGACTGTAAACCAAGTCAGAGAGCATCCTTGTCCTGCAGACTTTAAGGCCAATTACCATCATATTTACAAAGCCTGGAAGAGAGTTGTGATCCTCCCAGTTTCACACAAGTGATCCCGCAGCACTGGGCACATTCGGGGTGAGCAGCAGACGCATGCTGGTTATGCCCCGAGGTCTGGACCCCAGGATGCCCACATGACCTTTCCCCCTCCCAAAAGCAGAGGGGTTTGGGCACTGCCCTACAGCAGCTTTGCTCCATCTCTATTGCATGACTGGGAAATATTTCTGTGTCCGCTAACTTCAATGCAGCAAGAAATATGGCGACTTTTTTGACTTTTGTGATGTGAAAACACAGAACAGATGAAGTTGCCCCAAGAGGCCATGGCAATTTCCTACCCATTATACCCCAAAAGGCTTTCTTCCTTTCCTTTCCTTCACCAGAAAATATTTATTTCTTCTTTGTTTTCCTGGCTATGTCAGTAAATTGCACAAACAGTGATGTAAATGTAGTCTGTAGGATTACAAGCTGCACCACAAAAATCATAACGGGTTAGAGACAGAACTTTGTACTTAAATCCCTGCTTTTTACTGTGGTGCTCGAGGATCCAGGTTCTTTAATTAGGTATCGTGTGTAACTGAAGAGAGGAAGAAATTGCTCTATGCTCAACATTAAAAATGGACACATAAGATCCACATGGATCAGATTATTACACAGCTAATAAACTTATTGAGAAAACATCTAAGAAAAATCACACAAATTAACAGTGATCAAATTCCACAGGATCTGTGGATCAGCTCTGCACAAGAAGCAGACGGAAAAGAGTCAAAGACACACTCAGATTTAACCTGAAACTAGCTTTAAGCAAAGCCACAGAAGGCAAATATACATCAAAACATTATTCTATCTATGTGTTTAGGATAGATTTTGATGCTTGTTTGATAATATTTGTTTAAGAATGAACTAAGACATAGCTCTCTAGCTACAGCAGGTTTATATGCAATCAGTCATATGTTGCTTAAGTTGCAGATCTTCCAAAAATAAGGAAAATATTATTAAAAGCTAAAAGAAAATATTTTAGAATTATATTTCAATAAGCTAAGAAAAGATACCCGGGGCCAAATTAATCTCTGTTACCATCACACTGACCACAACAGAATCGCATTTGGAAAGTTTTGCATCAGCTTTGCCAGCCATGTATCTACATCTTACAAAACTAGAAACTAATGCAACAAGCCACATTTCTGGTGCTATCTACTGTCCTGCAAGTTCATTTGCTTTCACAGCCACTCAGAAGGAAACTTCAGTTCTGTCACTGCATAGGTCTGACCTGCCAGTTATCAGAAGAAAAGCAACGAAGCTGGTGAAGGGCCTGGAGCACAAGTCTTATGAGGAGCAGCTGAGGGAACTGGGGGTGTTTAGTCTGGAGAAGAGGAGGCTGAGGGGAGACCTCATCGCGCTCTACAACCACCTGAAGGGAGGTTGTAGGGAGGGGGGGGTTGGTCTCTTCTGCCAAGTAACAAGCGATAGGATGAGAGGAAATGGCCTCAAGTTGTGCCAAGGGAGGCTTAGATTGGACATTAGGAAAAATTTCTTCACTGAAAGGGTTGTCAAGCATTGGAACAGGCTGCCCAGGGAAGTGCTTGAGTCACCATTCCTGGAGGCATGTAAAAGACATGTGGATGTGGTGCTTAGGGATGTGGTTTAGTAGTGGACTTGGCAGTGATCGATTAATAGTTGGACTCAATCTTAAGGGTCTTTTCCAATCTAAATGATTCTATGATTCTTGCACAAGAGGACCTTGCCTCTCTGCTTTATTAATAAGTGAAGATAAGAGGATCTGTAACAGCCCTGATTTTGTTATAAAACTGCCTCTTGAGGCAGACCAATGGTCCTTTTAGTCCAGTATTATATATCTAGTAGTGGTAAAGGAGACACTGTTTAGGGCATGGCTTCATAAGTGCACTACTTTCTGCTGTCCTTTCCTTCACTCTTCCCCAGCATCCAGAACCAGGGAAGTTAGTGAGTACATTCCTCCTTGGTTTTTTCAGAGTCCCTTTATGCATGTGCCTTTATGTGCATGTGCCTACCTAGTGGTAGGCTCCCAAAGTGCTTTCCTTTCCTTGTCTTAACACTCTCTCCAACTAGCTTCACCCAGTGCCTTCACCTAGTTCTTGTGTTGTGGGACTTGTGAGAACAGCAATCCTCCATTTCAGTTATCCACCACTTCCTGGATTTCCTAGATTTAATCGTAAATCTCCTTAGCCATCTCCCCACAGACTGGGGAGTCCCAGTCTTTGCTGGGGCCTCACACAGGTGCAGCAACACCATGGATCTATTTAGATGTCCAAGAGCATCTGCCTTTGAATTAAACTAGTAAACTCCTTGGTTTGTGGCAAAAAGAAATAAGCAGGAATTGCCACTCATTACAGTAAACTTATATTCAGGATGAAAACCAGATAAAGAGTAGACAGGTGTAAGGTTTGAAAGGTAAATATTTCAGATCTCATTGAGTCTTTGAAATATTTTTTCTAATAGCATACAAAAAATTCATCACTCCTAATTATGGACTTTCCCTAAATGTACCAATATTGAAAGAATTTTTATGCTCTTAGGCACAGACAAAATGGATTTTAGCTAAAACAGGAGGGCAGAGATCTTCCATAGAAATTCTGGGAAAGTTGAGTTGGAAAACAGTTAGTGGGAACAGCCGTTCCCTGCCTACCTGGAGCTGAGTTATGTTGTCAAAGATGATGATACTCAAATACTAGCCTTGCCTTGGGAGCAATCAAATTATAATAAAGATCTCTCAGTCATCACCTTGTCACATTAGGCCTTTGCAATTGGGCCTAACAAGGCATTCAGAACAGCCAGGCTCTGCTAGGTAATGCAATCACAGTAAAATGTGATGTATAAAGGTCCTCTAACTGGAAATTGTCAGTGGGATTCAAATATACAGCATAGGGATTGCAAAGCAATGAAGTCCACAGCATTTCTAAAATAAGTCACAAATGTCCTGACAGGATCTGTGGCAAGAAATAATCTAGTTTAGCTTAATGACAAACTTTAACAACATTCTCCGCATCACCCTGCTTTTCTAGTGTAAAACATTATTTTTCAAAGCAAATGAGAAACCAGCTGATATCTTTTCCCTTCCAGATTCCCTGCAAAGCCAAATGTCTAAATCAATTGCACTCACATTTCAGAAGACATCAGCCTCCCAGTCTGAACGCTCATCTGCCAAATTTTAGCCTGAAAGATATTTGGGGGCGGAGGGAACGATACCAAATGTAAATTCCACTGGGGGTTATAACAGAAGCACTGACAGCACAACATAAATGCAACTCTATCTTCCTGGATGTTCCTTAGGACCAGCTTTCTCTCTCAATTTCTGGTTCAAAATCAGGAACTGCTGAGATGTGCCGTTTCCAACTATTTCTTGTGTGACTTGTACTCGATGTAAACTCCTCCCAAGGACTCGGGGCCCCATTCCTGCAAGCTGATGCATGTGAGCCTGCACAAACTCCCATTATCTTCAACAAGGCTTTGCGTGGGTGTAAGGGTTTGCCTGAACAGATCAGTTTGCAAAATCAAAGCCTGAGAGACTGCACTTAAGTGCATTTTCACCTCTGTCTTCTCTCCTCCCTGCAGCTGGGCCTTAGTTATCACTCCCCCTAAGATATCCCTCCTCTTCAACTCAGTCAATCAGTCAAGGCTCATATCCCAAATTTCTCTGCAGTAAATTCCAGGCTTTCATGCTCCCCATCTTTTTACTCAGAAGGCAATATGCTTCCCTCACCAGTTTTCTCTTTTCCTCATTACCAGCCACCTCTTTACCCCCATTAAAAGCTCAGTCTGCTCCCCAGCAGATCAGCTTAGGATCAGCCTCAGCTCATCATAACCTTCACTCATGAACAAAGCCAGGCCTGAATCATAGCTGACATTTTCATGAACTAGAACAGAGCCATGATATCTCATTCCCCAAACAAGGATTTGACTCTTTGGGGACATACATTTATGGTCAGATTCTATTCTACAATACACTTCTTACGGATTTGTTTCTAAACTTAAAAAAACTTGTTTGTACTAAACTCTGTAAAATGCATTTTTAAAGAAAAATTACTTGTAGTGTAACCAGCAAAACTGTCCTCTTAAGCCCGGTATAATAGCCTTCACTTTGAACATTTTATTTCAAGGCCAAACTTGCAAAACTACTGACACCATGACACTGGGGATCCTTGACTCTCCGTGGTTTCTAAGCCTGGTTTTCACTCCCTTTGTTGCTGAGATGGTAAATGTCAGGCTGGTTTGTGTCCCGATTCAAAAAACTGTTGCTGGAAACTAAATATTTAGTAGAAATTTATATTTGTTAAATCTTTCTTAAGGGGCTTGCCTGGCCTCAGCTCTGTAATCTACTTCTCAATGAGTCAATGTTTCACAGAAAGGATGCAGTGGCAAGGGACCTCTGGAGATCATCTAGTCCAATCCCCCTCCTCAAAGGGGGCAAATAGAGCAGGTTGGCCAGGATCATGCCCAGCTGGGTTTTGAATATCTCCAAGGATGAAGACTCCACAAACCCTCTGAAGAATCTATTCCAGTGTTGGATTGCCCTTGGATTAAAAGTTTTCGTATATTTAAATAAAATTTCCAGTATTTCAAGTTTGTGCCCACTGCCTCTTGCCCTTTCTGTAACAGGAGTCTGGCTCTGCTTTCTTTACTCCCCTTCATCAGGGATTATACACATTAATAATACCATCTCAGGCCTTCTCTCCAGGCTGAGCAGACCGAGACTCTCAGCCTCTCCCTACAGGACAGATGCTCCAGTCCCTTCATCATTTTTGTGCTCCTTCATTCGACTCATTTCTGTAAGTCCATCTCTCTCATACTGGGGGGCCCAGCACTGGACCCAGCACTCTAGCTGAGCTTCACCAAGCCGAGCGAAGGGGAAGGACCACTTCCCTTGACCATTTGCCATCACAAATAAAGTCTCTCGTCATCAGGAGCAAAGCCATATAACTGACCCTCCCTCTGATCTCAGTTCCTCACCTCTTCTCATTGAGACCCTGAAAACTCAGGTGACTGGTCCTGGCTGTACAGAGTTATTTGCCAGTGTATTTACTGGACTGGGGCAGTCATGAGGTATTTACCAATTAATCCCAGATCTTGCTCCAATCCAAAGAAACTACCTTGGCATAACACATCACCTGAGTGTGCACAGCAAATCCAGAACTCCATGCAGGGGAAGGCAGGCATGTTTCTATACTGGTTTCTCCAGCTCCATCCGCTATTACTCGCATTCCTGAACACGCAGCTTTTTGTTTCACACACGTCAACAGGTTTTCCTTCAGGATGAGGCTTAACTTCATCATTTTTTTTTGATGGTGAATTTTTCATATTGGCAATTTTAGAAGATATTCTTTTTTGCACCTCCTTATGTTTAGAAAACTGGAAGACCCAATATTGTCTGAGACGTCACACTGAATGCAAGGTCTCCCTTTATCTCCCTAAATAATCCTGACATAATCCTGATTAATTTAATAGGCAGTTAAAGTTTGCTCCTAGATTCCCCTCTCATAGTGAAAAATAACTTTAGTAGTAGATTTATTAAAGAAACATGCCTTCCCACTTCTATTACAGGAAATATTTACCTGGCTTCCCCATTGTATTTTATAACCAGCCTTTTTCCTGAAGCTTTCTGTACATACACATGGTGAGAGGTACATTGATTTAGCTGCACTGTTGCAGGGCTTTTTCAACAAATCCAAACAACAAAACAATCCTTTTGCTCTTTTTTCCTGTCTTTGATCCTACAAAACCCAGGAATGGCTGGAACTTCAGTAAACCAGTTATCACTAACAAAATAGATGTATTTTGAAGCCCTACAAACAATTGACCAGAGAGATGCCCCACCTGGGGCACCCCAACTCCCTTCTGTCCATCTGCTCCCCCCAGGCAGCCAGTCCACGTGCACCTATCACAAAAAACAGAGTTGCTTAGTTGTACCGTACCTTGGTTCTGATAATGTCTTCCTGCACCCCAGGGAAAGGTATATGCTCTGTAACTTCTGAGACATATAAGAGCTAATAAACTCAGGGGCTGAAGCACTTTCAAATTGATGGGATTTAAAGTTCAGAGTAGGGGTGGGGACTCATCATGTCCAATCCTCCCAGCTTTTGAAAAATGCTGAAGGCATTGTACGTGCAGACCCATTGGGGTAGGAATTAGATGCTTCTTGTCGTACATATTCAGATCTATTTCTCTCCATCTTTCCACCTAACAAACCTGTAAAACTAAAAAAGATATTGCAGTTTACTACAGCTTAACAAGATTGACAAATTCTGAATTTTTCCATCATTTAATTGGTTAAAGTAGATCAAATTATAATGTACACTTCGCCATTTTTCAGTACTAATTTTTTTTCTTCTCCCTTCCCCTCCCAAACCAGCAAATTAAATTATATGGAAAAATCGGGGGGGGTGGGGGGGGTGGTTTTTTGGGTTTTTTTGTCATTACTTCTGGGCTGAGACCAAGTTTCTAAGTGGAAGCAAATTTTTACGTCCAAGTTATAACCTCTGAAAAACAACTTATAATGAGAACGCTGACACAATTTTAAGTGGAGTGACATGAACGGCGCCAATATAATGTAGTCAAAACATGTGGGAAATAAAGTATTTTGTTCCAGAAGGATATGAAATTCCCAACTCAGAATAAACTATATGTCTGGTATTTACTGAATTCTACCAAACATAACAATTTTGCAAAACATACAAGGGCTTCAGGGAGTATAGGATTCAATCACAATTCAAAACCTCTTCATCTCGGATACATTTGACACAAAGGGATTAATGAGCCACAGGGGCTAACTTCTTTCCTTCCTCCAGAAACTCAAGTGGGAGTTACCTCGAGTGAATGATGGTAACAGATAAAATAAGAGTTCAGCAAAAGATCTGCCTAGCAGAAGCATTCAAAAGCCCACATAAAATCCAAAATGTTATAAACACCTAAAATGATGAACTGTGTAGCAACTATGTGGCATGGGAACCATAACAATATACCAAAAAGGAAGAGAATGGGAGTTTATACATTCTTTGCAAGTCAGCAGAGGTAGTTTCAACACTGACATGAAGCAGAGCCTGAGATGAGCTATTATCATGTTATTCTTTATTAGTTGTTAAGCACTAATATTGTATTCAGTTCCTCACCAGAGAGCCCTTGTCCTAATGGATTTACAGTTGCAGGCCCTCTGCCATTTGTTCCAGCCAACTCTAAAGCCCTCTCAAAATCCTAATGTCAAGATGGATAAAGAGATCTGCCAACACAAAACCAATGACTGCACGAAAAAACAATGAAGAAATGATACAAGGCTACAAACACAGAAACAGTTAATTGCACTTTTACAAATCACTTACTGTGGAAAATACAGAAAAAGGAAATGTTTAGGAGTGATGTGAATGGGAAGAGATGGATTAGTGAAACAATGGAACAGTCCTCTCTTGAGGACAAGAAAACTGGCACAAAGTAGAGAGAGAACTGCAGAGGACGCTTGTAGAGCTCTACCCAGCATCTTTGATAAGGCAGAAACAGGAAGGAATAGCCATGAAAAGCAAAGGGAGCAAGAGGAGGTGGAAATAGAGTCTCACACAGGACAGGTAGATATTGTGCCTCCTCGGCAAAGACAGCAAACAGAAGTTAGGAAAAACCTGATGACTCGCATTTGTCAAAAAGAGTTGCCTCTCTGCCTTTCTTCCTTCCTGCCCTCAGCTGCACGGTCTCACCCATGGTGCTGACACAGGCACTCATCCGGTGAGAGAGAGATCATCCTCTCCCCAAAAGAGAACTATTTCCGTGTTCCTGATGGAGTTTTTTTCTGCCAAATTAGATCTTGAAGAGCAATGGAAAGAGGAATAGGACTGTATTTTTTCTACATCAACGAGCCACTGAATCGGTTTAGATGCTGGCCTAACCTGCACACAAAAGCTCTTCAGCTTTGCTGAGGGGCTCCCTGATGCAAAGGCATTTTTGCTGGCAGGGAGCTGCCTCCCTCACCTCTTTGATGGATCCATGCTTGAATGCAAGCACAACTGAACTTCAAAAGTCTTATTAAATCTCACTTTGTTCTTAGCCATTTTAGCAGGTAGCAATGTCTTTTTCATGAGGACTAAAATGTGGGGAATTATTAGGAAAATTGACCCTGGTATGCTGCTAGCAACATGGGTTTCACTGAGCATTTCACAAATACAAAAGCCTGTAGCCTCTTGGTACCAGTTACCAAGTCTCATGTCAGAAATCAACTTCACATCAGCACGTTTCAAGCAGGAATGGCCAATTGGGTCTCTCAGCTGTTAATATTTAAAATAATGCTGACATCTAGTGGCTGGCTGCACTCATAGACGTCTGTGCAGCTCTTAAAGCTATTTGTCTGTGTGTGTCCAGCATTATTTCCTACCCTTTGGAGGCAAGAGGCTCCAGCTGGAAGTGTCATGTCCCTCCCAGTTGTGCACTATTCAAACAAATAAAATGCATCCTAGTTCTGCAGAGATCATAAATTAAATAAAAAAGGATGGGGGGGCAGGGGAAGGAAAGGAAGAAAATACTATTATTCCCATTTTGTAGGTGGAAATTACCAAGGGCTAAAAGAAATTAGAAGCCAGGTAATTAAAAGCTGATGGGGTCAAGACTGCAGCCAACTGGAGCTGAAGAAACTAAAGAAGAGTCCAGACTTCCCCAGAAATATCAGATACTTGAAAATCGTCAGATCTGATGAGCTGGAGTGAGGCACATTGAATACTAACCCTACCCCAATTACTCCTCGCTGTCAGCTAACAGCCCCCCTCGCAGCACATGGCTGCTGGCTGGCTCTGCACTACAGCACTACTGCTCCTGGTCTGAGCAGGGAGGAGATTTTCTGGGTTGAAATGTCTTGAGTGACACATATGCAAAGAGAACACACCCAGAAGAAGCCGGACTCTGAGAGATCCCAAAGATAGCCAAAGAGGAGCCTGAAACCTGGCCAGGGCAAAGATTAACAATGTCGTGTCCTGTCTTATCTGGAACTTTTTGTTGAGAGACCTATCAGTTACAAATCAAACAAAGCTATACAAGGGTGAACCTCTTTATAAGAAAGTTCTGCAAAGACATTATCATGGATCTCATTTTGGCCCCAGACTACAGCTCTGCTCACTTTAACTGCCAGAAAACTGAAAAATCTAAATAGATACATCGCCAACAAATGCCCTCCCACACTGCATTTGCCTGCTGATGTATTAAAAAGCAAGAACAGACCCCTTGCTTACACAGCACATTTAAATTTTCCAGGCCCTTGAAGATGAGACTGGCAAGCTTTGTATATATTCACATACTGACTAAACTGTGAGATGGTTCCCTCTTTTCAGAGTTATGCAAAGCCAGTCTGAAATTTTCTCAAAATGTTGGTTGTTAGAGGAGCATTTGGTGATAGAAGAACACAGGCTGATCCTGCGTCTTACCTAGTGCAGGAGTAAAACAAATAACCCAGAGATGAGCAAGTAAACCTTCATCATGCTGGAAGTTGAGTTGTGGCATTTTCTAGTGACAGAAGGTACATGTTCATCTGAAAACAAGTTATCAGACTAGAGATACATTTCATACAGCTGTTCTTGCATTATTTTTTTCCACCAAGAAGAGTCCAAAGAGACTGTTGCTATACTTTGTCTCGTTTCAGAGCAGACTTTGGTGGACGAAGGCTATTCTCCGTTTTCCAGGTGCCAAGGAGTGCTGGAGGTAACAGGTAACAAAGCAGGCAGCAAGCTCTCATAGGTGCCATTGCTGCTGCTACCAGTATCCCAGGAGGTATGCCCACTTGCACTGAGAAGCTGACAGGGGTGAAAGATAGTTTAGGGAAAATTACAAAAGGTAGGACCATAGCAAGATTGCTGATCATTCGGGAAAACCTGTATGTAGTAGAGAGATTAATTCACACAAGTCACAAAAAATACCGTATTTCAGTACCAGAAGAGATATGAGCGGAGCCCACCTCGTCAGAGGATGAGCCAAGAAGTCCACATGCAGTAATTAATCTTCACAAATTTTGCAAATGTTCATATATTTTAAAGCAGTAAATGCTCAGTGTTGTCTGAAACAGCAAAGTCCTGAGGCAACAGAGACACTATGTGGCCCATGTGATCTGTGCTGGTTTTCATCTCATTGCTCTGGCAACTTTCCTACAGGCTGAAACAAAATTCTTAGCAACAGTAAACACATATGTTATTCGAAATATCTTGAACAATGATCACTGTCTTAACATATTGCTCAAAGTAGCCATACCAAGACAAAAATATATCTGCAAAACATTGGCCAATTAAGTCATCAAATGGAATTGATACAGGAATGTTTTTCCTGAAGGCTGAAGACAACTGTTCTCTAATATCCCCAGTCCCATCATTAACACAATAAGGGAGTGTTATTTAAGACAGTGTTTTAATTTCAAGTCTCACTACTTTGAAAACAGTGAGTCAAATCCCGGTCCCACCACAGTTGAAGTATTGACTGAAGGTTCATGTGTCAAGAAGTGGTGGAAAGCACTCCAACAGATGTTTCATTTCTAAGTGCTGCAAGTGCCTCAGCACCACTGGCAGCCAGTAGTACAGAGCACTCAAACACAAATTCACAACTATTTGCCATCATAACCCAATATTCCCTCTGAGCTGATTTTACTCTTTTCACAACAGAGTCCTCCATAAAACATGGAGGAGGCTGACCTCTAAAAGATCAAGAAAGTATCTAGGAGATTTAGAAACACTTTCAGAGTGAAGGATTGCAACTCAATAATGCAGTGTTATTACAGGCCACACACATGTACGTTTCCAATTCTTCTACAACAAATACTTGCAATGACCTTTTTACTCTACAACATCCAAGAAATCCAAGTGCATGGACTGAGACTTAGTACCTGTCACAGGTGGTTTATTAAGAGAAGTCATTGTTATGGGGTTAACTAAAAGGGTCTTATTAATGATTGAATGATGATCAAATTTAATTAAGCAATAACTGAATGGTAATTAAACAGTGATTTGACAATGATTCAAAAAATTATTTAGATGGCAGTCAAACACTTTGCTACTTACTGCACTTCCAATACTCAAGCTATAGCTGGAGATATATATCTAAAAATGTTGCTAGCATACAATTTTAGGCTGAATGTAAAGTGCCTCTTACCTCGCTGTAGATATCAGATGCTGGGTAAAGGGTCTCTCAGCCTCGAGGAGTAACCTTGAGAGGCGTCCCTGCTCAAGGGGGAGATCACCGCTGTGCAGCAGAGCTCAAAGGGCTCAGGGAGGCTACAGGCATTTATAACATAAAGTGATGGACTCGTAGTCAAACCCCCCTCCTCCGGTGTTTGCGCAGGTGTGCAGCTGTGGCAGTGTTAGTTTTGTCTAGTCCCCGCTCGGGCTGGTGCTGTTATCTCCTGATAAGACATGGCCTAGGCTCCTTGGTCCCTGAGAAGACACAGCCTAGCACAGTTCCCACGGTTTGCGGGGCAGGGCTGGCACCGTCAGGCTGCTTGTTGGTGATGCCTGAACCAAAGACTGCTCACTCAGTCAGAGAGGGGGCATCCGTCACAGTACCTTTTACAAACTTACAGGACACACATATGCTGCACAAACCTGTACTGAATTATTACTTAACTATTGTTGCCAGCACAGAACTTGCATTTAGTAGCCACTTACGTAGAGATTTGCCTGAATATTTGTTAGGGAAAATATGACAGTTATTAAGAAGTAATTACTGAGGTATACCCAGAAAAAAAACCAAATCTCACTTTTCTGAAATATTACATACATTGTTGAAGATTTACCAACAGATTGTCAAACTGTTCTATAGGAAGGNATGCAGTGTTATTACAGGCCACACACATGTACGTTTCCAATTCTTCTACAACAAATACTTGCAATGACCTTTTTACTCTACAACATCCAAGAAATCCAAGTGCATGGACTGAGACTTAGTACCTGTCACAGGTGGTTTATTAAGAGAAGTCATTGTTATGGGGTTAACTAAAAGGGTCTTATTAATGATTGAATGATGATCAAATTTAATTAAGCAATAACTGAATGGTAATTAAACAGTGATTTGACAATGATTCAAAAAATTATTTAGATGGCAGTCAAACACTTTGCTACTTACTGCACTTCCAATACTCAAGCTATAGCTGGAGATATATATCTAAAAATGTTGCTAGCATACAATTTTAGGCTGAATGTAAAGTGCCTCTTACCTCGCTGTAGATATCAGATGCTGGGTAAAGGGTCTCTCAGCCTCGAGGAGTAACCTTGAGAGGCGTCCCTGCTCAAGGGGGAGATCACCGCTGTGCAGCAGAGCTCAAAGGGCTCAGGGAGGCTACAGGCATTTATAACATAAAGTGATGGACTCGTAGTCAAACCCCCCTCCTCCGGTGTTTGCGCAGGTGTGCAGCTGTGGCAGTGTTAGTTTTGTCTAGTCCCCGCTCGGGCTGGTGCTGTTATCTCCTGATAAGACATGGCCTAGGCTCCTTGGTCCCTGAGAAGACACAGCCTAGCACAGTTCCCACGGTTTGCGGGGCAGGGCTGGCACCGTCAGGCTGCTTGTTGGTGATGCCTGAACCAAAGACTGCTCACTCAGTCAGAGAGGGGGCATCCGTCACAGTACCTTTTACAAACTTACAGGACACACATATGCTGCACAAACCTGTACTGAATTATTACTTAACTATTGTTGCCAGCACAGAACTTGCATTTAGTAGCCACTTACGTAGAGATTTGCCTGAATATTTGTTAGGGAAAATATGACAGTTATTAAGAAGTAATTACTGAGGTATACCCAGAAAAAAAACCAAATCTCACTTTTCTGAAATATTACATACATTGTTGAAGATTTACCAACAGATTGTCAAACTGTTCTATAGGAAGGTTTTCAATTCAGATCTTGTATACTTTTAATGTGAAAAGCAGTAATATGAGTTATTTTATTGCACTTCTTTACACCTTCCATAGATGTTGCATTCAAAAGATCCAAATGAAAAGAAGATGTGCTTGNTTAAACAGTGATTTGACAATGATTCAAAAAATTATTTAGATGGCAGTCAAACACTTTGCTACTTACTGCACTTCCAATACTCAAGCTATAGCTGGAGATATATATCTAAAAATGTTGCTAGCATACAATTTTAGGCTGAATGTAAAGTGCCTCTTACCTCGCTGTAGATATCAGATGCTGGGTAAAGGGTCTCTCAGCCTCGAGGAGTAACCTTGAGAGGCGTCCCTGCTCAAGGGGGAGATCACCGCTGTGCAGCAGAGCTCAAAGGGCTCAGGGAGGCTACAGGCATTTATAACATAAAGTGATGGACTCGTAGTCAAACCCCCCTCCTCCGGTGTTTGCGCAGGTGTGCAGCTGTGGCAGTGTTAGTTTTGTCTAGTCCCCGCTCGGGCTGGTGCTGTTATCTCCTGATAAGACATGGCCTAGGCTCCTTGGTCCCTGAGAAGACACAGCCTAGCACAGTTCCCACGGTTTGCGGGGCAGGGCTGGCACCGTCAGGCTGCTTGTTGGTGATGCCTGAACCAAAGACTGCTCACTCAGTCAGAGAGGGGGCATCCGTCACAGTACCTTTTACAAACTTACAGGACACACATATGCTGCACAAACCTGTACTGAATTATTACTTAACTATTGTTGCCAGCACAGAACTTGCATTTAGTAGCCACTTACGTAGAGATTTGCCTGAATATTTGTTAGGGAAAATATGACAGTTATTAAGAAGTAATTACTGAGGTATACCCAGAAAAAAAACCAAATCTCACTTTTCTGAAATATTACATACATTGTTGAAGATTTACCAACAGATTGTCAAACTGTTCTATAGGAAGGTTTTCAATTCAGATCTTGTATACTTTTAATGTGAAAAGCAGTAATATGAGTTATTTTATTGCACTTCTTTACACCTTCCATAGATGTTGCATTCAAAAGATCCAAATGAAAAGAAGATGTGCTTGGCAACAGAACAGTATTACCTTACCTTGCACCAGGGCTCCCATCCTAAATTTCTACCAATCAATGATGCCTATGGAAGTACATTAGCAATGACTCAAGCAGAAATGTAACCAATTGCAAAATAGAACTGTAAATTATCTAATCTATGTATCAATTGCAGAATTATAAATTTCTTGACCGTGTGCTAATCTCAATACACTTGAAGCCAAAACCACAAAAAATAGAATGTTTAATTAATAAAGCTCAGTACCCATTCAAATTTGACTTCAATAGAATAAATACACCAAAAACTCTAAAAAACTCAGTTGTGCCCTTCATTTATAGAGCAGACTGCTAATACCAAGGCTTTGAGGCAATGCTGACCCAAAGCACATCA
Source organism: Pelecanoides urinatrix (assembly GCA_013400755.1). Classification (NCBI taxonomy): domain Eukaryota; kingdom Metazoa; phylum Chordata; class Aves; order Procellariiformes; family Procellariidae; genus Pelecanoides; species Pelecanoides urinatrix. The sequence continues at coordinate 4,718 of VZTQ01004233.1, read as the reverse complement.
AATTCATTGCCCAAAGCACACAGCAGCCTCTTTGCCCAAGAACTTCCAGACAAGAAGTAAACAGGTCTCTTCCTTCAGCCAAGGATGCAACCTCCATCTGTGGAAGGCTCCAAACTTCGCACAAAGCCTCATACAAATTTATCTATTCAGTTAAGATGAATGCTTAAGTATCAAAAGCACAAATAAAAACACTTAAAAACTATATATTGATATAGATTCAATTAGCTTTAAAGCTTTTGTGGTGCTCAACAATGTTTGTCTAGGCAGATTTCTTTTAAAAAAATCATTGCTGTAATTTTTTCAAAAATATTACATGAAAAAAAAGGGCAGGCCTGACGAACTCATGTTTTAACAGAAGCAGTTGCAAATTTAAGCTTAGCTTAGCAGGTGTTAACAGTTTTGGGTTTAGTTTTTACCTTCAAAATGAGGAAAATACTGTTTCTGGAACATGTCTTGATAAAGTTCAGAAAATAACTCAACTATTAACTGCACATGTCCCTCTCCTCACCTTTTCACATGATATATCACAAGCTTGCAATTTTATACTCCTGACAGACACTTCTATCTCTTTTCAACAGTTCCTCAGACTACAGAGCAAACAGTCTCAGCCAGATAACAATCTAGGAATCTTACAAAATCTAGTAAGAAATGCATCCAAGCATGACCTTTGCAAGTTCATTTTCAAAAGCTGCAACTAGAACATGTTAAAAATAAGGAGTTGCAAAACTCCTTAATGATCACAGGAAAAAAATTGTTTCAGTTTCCTGCAAAACAGTGCCACAGAATTAAAATACTAAGGCATGAATAAATTTATAGGGGGAGCAGGGAAAATACCTAGATAACTTATTTACAAAAAATTGTTCCCAAACATTTTAACAGATACGCCACAAACATTTTCCACAGGTTACTAAAAAATTGTTTTGATAGATGAAAGGCACATTACTATGGAATAGTAACATAATAGATGCTGTATGAAAACAAGAATAATATATGCACTTTCCCTACACAGTCTCAGAGGAGTGAGTCAGAATAAATCAGGCCAACCAGTTCTCCTACTGCTGAAACAGGACTACACAACATACGCTGACAGATCTCAAAAAAAAAAAGATCTAAAAAGTAGGACATATGTAGGGACAAACACCCTGCAAATTAATATTGTTCAAAGGTTTCTTTGAACAGACAGGAGGGCAGTCTTTACATCATCATAAATGCTACCCATGTCCTACATGGCACTTTAGGAACTTTTCAGGCTACCCAAGCAACTGAGTTTTCTTTCCATTAACCAAACCATCCCAATTACAAATACCCTTGCTTATGGCAAGCAGATATCCACGTGATAACTCTATTCATTTTTACCCCAGGAACTGTCTCACTGTGGTATTTTCCAAGTTGTAATAATCACTTCAGGGGAAAAAGCATTTGTCCAATACTTTCACTGCAGACAACAATCCAAGCTATGGAAGAAAATTACTTCCTTCGGGAAGTATGCATGTTGGCAAGAATAATCCAACTATTTTAAGTATACTTTATCAAAATGCTGGGGGAAAAAAAAAAAAGACATATGACCATTAATTGGCCTGTGTCAGCAATAGCAGCTGTATCTGCCAACTATCAGTAGGATCCAACCATTAACATATTCCTTGTCTTGTGATAACATGAGTGTAGCCAGAGATGCTTGTGCTCCAAGAGATGGAAGGATGCTTTCAGTCAGAATACAAATAATAGAGGAAATGCAAAGGGAGCTGCAGGTCTCAATAAGGGATGGCAAATGGAAAGCAGAGGAAACAGCAGAGCCATTTCACATTGAGATAGCTAGCAAAAAGCTTCAAAGAATACATGAATTCAACACCACAAACAGACTGCAGAGTTTTATTGCTATATACCACCCAACTTTCAATTTCAAGCAGTTAATTGTTAGGGTCACGTCAATCTCAAGTTTGTTCTTAATACACAATGTCATTCACCTCTCCCTCAGATATATTGTGCAATGATACTTTAGTGAATAGAACAGCTTAGGTCTTTCTGTTCCTAAGACTGGACTTTATTTTCAACAGCCTGAAAATTATTCTGACACATTAGCCTATCAGTAAAAGCATAAAACATTTAAACTCTTAAGGTGTGAAACAGTTCTTCTTCAGGTAACAACGCAAGAACAGGATTATGTAAAATCTTACCATTTATTTCAGCAGTTTTTATCTCATTACCTTGGGCAGAACAGTAGTCTACTAGGCATGCTGGCCAAGGAGGCATAAAATGTTTTTCTTATTTAGCCTTATCAAATACACCTAGGGATTTCCAAGAACAGTCTGTTCATTCCACCAACTTCTGCAGTTTTACAGCAAGCTCCATTCACCTTTAGGATTGAGACCCCACCTCCTTCCAAAGGATAATGTTTTTACAAACTTGAGTCCTCAACCCAACCTCAGTTCCTACCTCATTCGCCATCCCATCAATGGCGAGTATATGGATTCACTGAAAGCGAAAAGAAAGTACAATGAAAACCAAATTAAGCAGATCTTACAAAAAATTGTAAAATTTTTGTTAAATGAAGCACAATACCAAGGGAACAGCTGTCACCAAGTTCTCAGCCTTTAAGTTATCCCCATGATTAATGGCACATCCCTCTAGTCACAAGACAGCAAGATCCTGATAAACTAAGCCAAGGACCATTTATTTCAGTTCTTCAGCAGGTGTCTTCACACTTTTATGTAACAATATTGAGTGCAGGGGACACACAGGCTTGATTCACAACAGGAAGAACATTGCCCATAAGACGGCTCTTCCATATATAAGTCACCAGAGCTACAATCAAAGATGAATCCTATCAGTAAGAGGATAGCAGTAAATGACAAATAGGTAGGACATGATGACCCTCCATTAACCCCAAACTCCATTTCTTCCCTTCGAGCCACAGCAATTTCTGTTTTTGTGGCTATAAATTGCTAAACTAATCACATTTACTTGAAGAAAAATCTGTTAGGTTCAAGGCTACAATCAGTTAATTCACTCCCTAAAAACCAGTCACAGCAAGCATGTGAAGAACAAATATCCTTCCTGAAGAAGCCTACACTGACCTAACTGACTAATGACAATAAATAGATGGGTGAGAAGCTTTTTTCTATCTAATCTGTAGTTCCATTTATTGTCAAATCAAAAAGAAACTCCACTGAAAAAGATAATCAGCTATTTTCTTAACAGTAGTGACATACCAGGCACTTTCCTTCTGTGTGATGTGTGAAAGTGTGTTGTTATCCACTGCTTCTATATTTACATGACACTTGTTCTTATATCATAGTGAAAAACCTCTATCCCTCTGGGCTACACAATCAATCCCCCACCCACAAACATGGACCAAGTATAACATGATTAAGTTTTCAAATTTCCAAATTACAACAGTTGCAAGAAACAAACAGTAGTTTCCATAACAATTTAAGAAAAAATAAATTTTAGTGCAGCTAAATTTCTATTAAAAATAACACTATGTCAACAGAAGTCTTCATTTATTTCCAAGTGTTCAAATTGTTATTACACATATGCCATTTAACTATTTTTTATTTGAACATTAATGTAATTACAATTGGAGGGCTCATATTTCCACTGGCCTCTCTGCAATAGATCCCACCAGAGCAAAACATGAAACATTCCATATGGTTAACAACATGACATTTGAGTTACCAGAATTACAATCATAATTTTTTTTGCTAACAGATCACATAAGAAGTACGTAACTGGGGCATTTCCTTTAACAGAAATATCAAACTTAGTACTGCATTTGTTTAATTTCAATATGAACATCTCTACATAAGAGCAACATTGTACATGACAGTTTGATTTAGCACACATATGGTACTTTGGCAGCTCTAACTATGATGCATTTTTCCTCCATTTTTCCTCCTAGGTTTAATTTATAAAACATATTGCTAACATGCCCTGCATAAACATCAAGAATCAAATGCATCTTTCTTCTGCCTCTTCAGTGGGAAAGGGACCAGTGTTTTTATCTCATATTACACAGCCTTTTCATACACGCACAGTTTTCTTCCATGGACACTTCTACATGTACCCTAACTACCATTTTGTCTGAAAGAAAATAATCTTTATTAAAAAAAAAAATCTAAATTTTCTTCTCAAATTAGAAAGACTACAGCCATAGACAATTACATGACAAATCACTACCAACTATTTATTTCAAAGTAACATTGAATGTGTCAAATTTTTATCAAATAACAAGCACATCTGAGGTGCAATGAATTCCCTCACAATTCAACTCATCCCATTTTGAGTTCATTTGTGAAACTGACTGGTTTATTCAGTTACCTTTTTTGTAGGACGTTCATGCAGATGTTAAGATTACCTCAGGTAAAATACATGATATTTTATCATTATTACAGGCAGAAATGTAACTGGCAGATGGAAAACTATTTTTAAACACACAAGCTAAGCTAAATCAAGATGCTCCAAGTTTTATCAAGTGAAATGGGATAAACAACTCCAGTAATTATCACCACAAATTCAGCAAGGGGGTTATCTGTCTGAGGAACTAATAGTTCTTAGTTAACAAATACTAATTTCTTTGAACACCTCTACCATCAGTTTCCACAAGAGAACTAATCACTATAGTAAAACTTTTTCACTTACTCCCCCAAAATGAATGAATTTAATTCTCCACCTTGCTGAACACAATTATATTCTGATATCCAATGACCTACTACCACAGT
>VZTQ01004232.1:9442-38268 GCA_013400755.1 Pelecanoides urinatrix | reverse complement strand
AGCTACAAAGTGCAAGATGAAACCAGCACACAGCTGCACCTTTTGGAAGGGTTCTCAGTAAAAAGAGATATTTTAGAGTTACTACCTGGCAACGACAAACGGAAATTTAAAGCTGGAATTTGACTTCAGATGCTTCTGAGCCAAATCTTTCATTACTGCTAGAAGAAGAAGGAAGATGAATATAAAAAAAAAAACCAAAACAAAACTTAAAATATAACAATACACACCATGGAAAGGAGTTTAATTTCTAATATTTTACAGGAACTATATACTAACATTACTTGAATTTAGCTTTGAATCAAGATTACTCCATGCATGTTGTTCTTTCTTCAGAAATGGCATTTAAGGTTGTGCATACATATTGCATTCGATGACAACACAGCTCTATATAAAAGTCTAGTATTTGAGAGCTCAGGTCTTAAGATGATCATAACTGGCTTATGTGCATGCAGACATACTCTTTATGCACGCTACTGTATCCACTAACATAGTGAATTGTGCATTCAGAGATTTACACATATCCTTGTTTGAAAGTAATACACTATGTCCAAATGGGAATGGTTTGACCAGCACTGAAATTAACTATAATAAACACAAGCATATTAATTAATGCAGAAGAAGAAATGCAAAAGTAAGGGTCATTGTCAAGCAAGTTGTGACAATGCCTCCAACAAGATTAGCCAGCAAACTATAGAGAAACAATAGTTGATCAAGCACTTTTGCCAGTGGCACCATCAGTGGCATAATGCATGACAAGTTGTGGACAATGGAGGTTTTTCCACAAAGTTCAACACCAATGCTTGCTATTGAAAATTCTGGGAAACGTGGGAACTTGCTTTCTTGATTGAAATGCTGATCTTTCAGCAGTTCTGTGTTCTGCTAGGTATGGGAAGTGGAATTAAAAAAATATTCCACTATTATCACCCATCCTCTCTGAAACAGAATCTGAATTTCAATAAGGATCCATAATGGCTGAATTTAATCACTTGTCAGTATACGATGTCGAATTCAAGTGAAGATGCATTGGAAACGAGGGCAGTCTGACATTCCTTCACAGCCTTTAAGGCAGTGGTATGAATTGAGGCAGTCCCATGTACTCCTGTGTGCTGACGGCTAGCGACCCCCAGACCAGACACAGCAGTGCTTCAGAAGACTGCACTGAGAACACACCAAAAGCCATGCCTACAGATCCTGTAACACTGGAAGGCACCAGGAAGTGCCTCCGCAGAGGTGATGGCATGGCCCGATGCTTCTCACGGCCCTGCAGTGGCAGCTGGTCCAGCTGCAGAGCCTCAGCCATCGCGACTTCCCTCATCACCTGGGGAAGAAAGGCCACATGAGCCTCACAACCAGTCAGAGAGTGAAATGATTCTTACTGACACAAAACTCCTAACTTTTAGTGAGAGGGTCATTATATGTTTCTTTATAGTCTTAAGCAGCAGCAAGTTCCTGCAGAAACTTTCAGTAGAACAAGAGTAAAAAAACTCCAAACCCTAAGCCTGATGGAGAAAGCTTCCATAGAGATATGAATTGGGTTCAATGCCAGACCAAGACAGAAGAAGATGAGTCTGGTACTACAAATAAATACTAGAGAGAAATTCACTCTGAGATTTGAGGATCGTAACCTTGCCTTGGCATTTGTAATTTCAGAGAGCCTAATGGCATCTACCAAAAGAACAGGCAAATAGAGTATTCAGAACTGCCCAAATGCTATTAGCAAAAGGTTTTCACTGGGCAAGGATGAAAGACAAGAAGGTGAGAACAAAGAAAAAGAAGTTGATGTCACTGTGTGTCTCAGATAAATCAAGGACTGCAATAGATAGTAAATTCAGCTGCAACTGTTAGAAGAGAAAAATACTTCTCCATAGACCCTACTGACCTGAGATAATTTAGTTTGGCTACAGTTAAATTCTCCTAGAGGCTGAAAGCAATACTGAAAATGGCAGGAGGAAGAGCTGTTCAGGGCTCAACCACCTTCTCTAGCACTGGTTTCATTAGAAAGATTTTAAGAGACAACACCATTCATGGAAAAATATGAAAGAGATCTAAGCATCAGTGAATTTGACACATCATTACAAGTGGCTTAATAAGTCTGTCTACTATTACTTGTCTTTTATTTTTATTGAATGTCGTCAATCAGGCAGACTGTGGACTTAGAATACCACAGAAGCCTTAGCAGACAAAGGAGACTAGATCCAGGAGAAATGGAGAGAGGTGAAGACTATCCCAGCACTAGAAAAAGGAATGGTCTGGCCCACCAACACTATCAGCCTTCGGGCTCAGAAGAAGCCCATTTTTATGGAGGCAGAAAAATGTCTGCGAGTCAAGATTTACTGTGACATGAATGACCCCCGAGCCATGAAAAGGAGTAGGGAAATGATGCCTGCTGGTGACCTGTGACTGGAGTACAACTGGGAAGCTGGATGGAAATAATTCCAATTCTAAAATCCTTCAATACTAGGCGGCCAGCACAGTGTACTTCTTCCATTGGTCAGTAGGTGTTGGGTATGACCTAGAGGACGAAGCGACAACTTAATTCAAATGCTCTCTGTTAATGGTATGCTGAAGATTTTAGCCACAGAAGGAGATAACAGATCTGTACTGAAAAAATGTCACATTAGCTGTCACTCCTCCTTCTCCTTCGTCTTCAACAGAGAAACCCCTGAATAAAGCAGAACACCCCTCCTAGGGCAACTCAATGACAACATTTAACCCTCATGGATAAACAGTACTCCGTTAATACGGTTCTGGACTTGAAACAAGAACTTTCCCAAGGGGCTTATTCCAAAGTATGACGACTGCAGGACTTCTCACCAGCACGATCTTCTGAACTCCAGTCAGTCCCAGTGCACTGCCCAAAATGCAAAGCCAGCATCTCCAGAATCCTCTGTGTGAGGTAGGTACTGACAGCATCGCCTATAAGCTTGAAAAAGGGCATTTCAAACTGACTTTTGGAGAAAAATGTACACAACTTGTTGTAATACAGCTGGCACTTAACAGAATATGGCCAGGCAGTCATTTTTCCAGGAGGACAAATATATGTATATTATGATGGCCGTATGTATTATGGGCCATTTATAGTCCAACCCACTGAATCTAGGAGGGTTGGAATAAAAACTGAACGTTACTTCATTTTATCCTGGCTACACATAATATGTGGAAAAAGACATAGTCACCTGTATAAATCAATACTGTAACTGAGACAAGTCAAATACTTTGCCTGGGTTATCAGCACATATATGCAAGCAATGATCTGATTGATAAAAATTCATGGATGTGGTGATTATGCAGGAAATTTGGGGGGTCTGGGAGAACTAATTCCTCTCTTCATCCCCATTTAGAAAGTTGCACCAGCTGCACTCTCAGGGCTAAGGAGAATAAGGGGCAACTATGGGAAAAGAGGGGAAACAAGCCCAGGCAAATACAGATTAGGGCAAGAAAATAATCTATAAACAATAGATGGCAGAACTAGACAGAACAAAGCCTTGATTTGATATAGGAAGTCATAATGTATAATGTACCAATTCTCTTGAAAGAAATATGGGGTCTCTTTCCCCTTCTCTGACACAAAAATGAATGCTTGTCACAGAGCTGCTGCATTAATCAACAAAGAATTCCCCTAAGACAAAACAAAATGAAAGTGCAGGGAGAAAGAAAAAAAAGAAGACGGTCTCTGGCTTGAGGAAAGTTTAGCTGCACAAATAAGCAGAAAAATAAAACCACCAAGCAATATAGTGTAGAGTACTATATTCCTTTACAATAGTTTAGTACTTTTAAGAGTGGCTGGTAATCATGTTTCACGCCTATTAATTTAATGTTTCATAAAGCCCTATTTCTATCATCTGTTGAAAGGGAAGGGATACTGTCTACTGGGAAGGGATTCTGTACATAATATTCTATCAGATTAAACCTCAGTAACTTTATGAATTATGAGCTCTCAGGCACTTTTCTCATCTGCTACAGAATATACTTCTTAGAAATAGGAGCTATAAATAAGACAACAGATGTTCTTTGCTGGCTTCAACTGAAGCACAGATAATTTTTAAAAAGCAGCCTGTAGTTAAGACTGTTGTAAAGACAGTATTCTGCTTCCCTCTATGGGTGAGCTTTTGCAATACTCCTTTTCAAACTAGAACTGAATTTAGGATTTGAAATGGCTGCAACTATTTACAATTAGTATTAACATAATTAGAGAAATGAGCAGCCCTGTTCTGAGGAAAAATTGCAAGGCTTATGAAAAAAATATTAACTAAGTGCAATATTCTGGAATTCAGTACACTGCATTGTAATGCCATACATAACACATAAATTGTTTTGCAAAAGAAACTCCCCCAAAAACCCAAGGAAGAGATGGGAAAACCACCTGTTTATTCAGTTGTTCTTTCAAAGAGTTGTGAGATAAGCAGAAACATTAAAATAAGAAATAAGCAAGAATGTAGTAAAAGATGCCTTTCTGCTTCTAAATAGAGGAAGGCACTCAATAAGCTGAGGAGCGCAGACCGGGCCCAGGACAGACACCACTGGAGCTGAACCCCAAGCAGGCTGGCACCGGGGCTTTGTTACTGCCAGTCTCCGGGAAAGGTGCGTCTCATCTCCTTCCCACGGCCTGGAGCATGGCTAGAGGCTTCCCACGCTTTTCTCAGGGGTGGCAGACTGATGTGTAATTCCCTCTCACCCCTCATTCTCAGGGATCACCCCCAAGCCCTGTGTGACATGCAGAAGCACAGCAGGTAGCAGTGTTCTCACAGTCCCTAAGAGCATCACTTTAAATGGAAGAGCAGGTTAGTGTCTCTAAACAGAATGAGCCAGCATGGTCCTCAGAGCATGATTCTGAGGTCAGAGAAAGAAAATATTTTAATAAGCCAACAACTAGTTTTCATGTCTTGTTGATGTCTGCAGGTTCTCTGCCAGCTGTTTTCAGTCACAGAGATATTAGCAGATGAGAGGTAAAATGTGGTGTGGGTACCAAGTTATTGCATCCCCACAAGCAAGGAGGATGATGACAGAGGTGACAGTAACAGAGGGACAGGACAGGGTCAACCAAGAAGCTGGACCCAGTGAAGTGCAAAACACTGCCTTTTTGTCAAGTGATACTTGTTATATTCCCTCCTCCTCCTTCAGGATTGCTGCTCCAGGGCTAGAAAAGAGCTGAGCTCTGCAAGAATTTGAGTAATTCTGCCCAGTTCTCCTCAGAGATATTAACTGGCAATGAAAAACCTACCATTCCAGCTTCTGGCAGTGGTTTGACATGAAACCATACATGATATCAAGAAGGAAAATACATGACACTGAATATTCAAATATAGTGTGGATAGCGCAGGTGTGAGGACAAACAGCATGTTCCATTGGCAGCTGCATCTTGTGACCTACTTATCAGGTTCCCAGCGCAACCTTCAGGGTTATTGTTGTCATTAAACATCCAGATTGCAGTAGTAGTACCTAGAAGCCCTTATCAGAATCGGAACAAACTTGTGATAGTTCTCTACAAACAAAGCCTCCTTTACTGGTCTTATGATTAACTAAGCGATCTCTTAGAATTGATGCCAGCTGCCTTCCCACAAACTCTACCTCATCCTTCCCAAGGATATTAAAGTAATGATATTCTATTAACTTCTGCACTCTAGACTGCTTTTTTACAAAAGGAACAGTGAAACTCTAATAAAAGTGTAATTTATTTTGAAGAGATACATTTACACAGAATTTTACTACAGTGACTCTACACGGAATCAGCAGCAAAGCTCCCTCTGTTTGATGCCTGCTATACTACACAGACACATAAACAAAACTACATTAAAAGGGCATTAAGACCACAGGGTCAAGCACTCAAAATGTAAGACAACAAAGAACTAAGGCTGCATGTGCAATTTCAGTTCTTCCTTTCGTCTCTTTCCACATAATGACATAGCATTTTTCCCATGAAATTACTTTGCCCATTTCAGCACACAAAGCCAGCTGAAGGGTTGAGGTATTTGTTACCTGGAGCATTATCCAGATTGTACAAGGACACATGGTCATCCAGTAGGCTTATATTCTCCTGTTTACTTTCCTCTTCAAACCTGAATTTTCTATTATCTCATCTCAACTCGGCTTCCCATGCAAGAGTACCTTGCTCCACAACTTGTTCTAGATTTCTTCCTAACAACTAGGAAACACGTACTCAGTTGTTCCTGGAAACCTTCGTCACATAAGAGAGATACAGTTCCCTATCTTTTAAGGGAAAGGATGCTGAAGTTTGTCTCAAGAGGCACTTGAAAATTTTGGTTCTGGCCAGCCAGTGGAGAGTCATGGTGAGATGATTTCAATAACCTCCATCAGGTAAAACTTCATGGACAGAGCCAGTTCCCGTGCTGGAACCTAAACAGCAGTGACACATATTTTCTTCTGAATAGTTTGGCACTAACCTACCAAGATTACTAACGTTAATTCTGCTTCCACATAACCATGGTGATGGTTAGTAATGGTGCTCCGGCAGCATCTACTCTTTGTAATCAAGACAGGACTGCTGGATGTACATTCACTGTGAGATACTGGGGATGATAGAACTTTCTCCAGAATGACCTGTCCCACCTGTAAAGGATCCTGTTCCTTACTGCTGTTTCCTTTTTTTAGTATCACGAAGTTGCTTCTTATGCAAGTCCATCACCGGTTTGTGATAACAACTCTACTCGAGAAGCATATTTTAAAACATTTCTTTTTTATTCAATAATAGTAATACATAAAAATTCAGGACAGTATGTTGTTTTGCTCTGAAAGGCTACTTTATTTTGCTGCCTTTTTGCTGTGGAGAAACTAATACGGGAAAAATGCCAACAAATCCCCCTCAAACTACCCACAGGCAAGTAATATAGAGAAAAAGAATAAGCTCTTCACTACTGCAAGAAAAAGATAGTGTGTATTACTGTGCTTGAGAAGTCAAGTTGTTTAGATCTGGGAGATTTACATAAAAGCACTGGCAGAAGCTGTTGACAGATAAAAGCCAAACCAGCTCCTTCATCTTTTGGGAATGACAGGAAACATTTATAAGTACACAGAAAGTTAAAAATAATGAATGTATAGCAGTCACCCAAAAAAAAAAATGCAAACAATGGTAACAGCAATCCAGCATCAGGAGGACTTTTTTATTTTGGAAACTAACGTATTTCAAATCAAGCTTTTTTCCTCCTCTTAAAAAAAAAAAATAAAAAAAGAGAAAGAAGAAAAAGCTTAGGGCTCTGGCTGTAGCAACAAATACAGCAATGCTGAAAGGCAATCTTATAAGAAAGTAAAACTGGGTTAATCCTTACGGACATTAAACCATGGGTTGATCTGACATAGATACAGAAACAACAACATTATTAGGAAATTCCTGAACTGGATCTACAGAGAGTTAATCCCACCATTGTCTTTAATTTCAGATGAAGAAGAAAACTCTCAGTCTGTATATAATAGGATTTCTTGACCCATATCATACACCTGTCGAGATTTCTCTGCACAGCAGTGTCAGCATTGATTCCTCATTCCAACATATTTAACACTATCAAGATACTACAAAAAGGATGTCATGGAATATGAAGTACATGTTCTTAATGCATGAACTTAAAGACTTCTCTTCCATAAACCACTGTTTGTTCACACTCCACTGCTGAAGTAACTTTAATTTAGACCTTAGCAGTTAAAGTGGTGAACGAATTTCATGGACCTTTACAAAGCAGTCAGGGTCTCAACTGGCTGGCTAACTGCAACTGGACAAAGACCTTCATTTGTGTACTGTCTAGCACACTGGGTTGCAGAAATTCATATAGTGCAAAATCTGTTTATAGGAAGTGTAAAAAAAGAATTGCAAGTAACAACAAAGATGGTGCTAATGAAAAGCTAGCATGAAAAACTGGCAATGTTTTTATATTACTGTCCGCAAACCAAGGATTAACTGAAGTCAGGGTAAGGAGGTACGGTACAGGATTTCAGTCTGCATTGGGAGTATTCATCTGCAAAGAGACTAAAAGCAAGAGGCAAAGCCTCTCTTTAAGAAAACCCAAGCATAATTCTAAGCACTTCAACTTGAAGAAATCCTTTTGCAACCTCCATGCAACCCTACAGTGTTAAAAGAGTTTCTTGGGGTCTAAAACAAAGAAAAATATGTCCCTCTTGAAAACAAGCAGCATGTTGTGAAAGAGTAAGACTGAGCAGAAGAGGCTGAAGCAACTGCAAAAAATATCTTGTAAGTGGTCTTGGAAAGCCTAAACTGCAGAGGGGCTGTGCAAACTGAAAAAAAATACACATCTGTTTAAGAACTGACCACATGTTGCACTGGTGGACGAAAAGCTGGACATGAGCTGACAATGTGCGCTCGCAGCCCAGAAGGCCAACCGTATCCTGGGCTGCATCAAAAGCAGCGTGGCCAGCAGGTCGAGGGAGGTGATTCTGCCCCTCTACTCTGCTCTGGTGAGACCCCACCTGGAGCACTGCCTCCAGCTCTGGGGTCCTCACCACAGGAAAGACATGGACCTGTTGGAGCGGGTCCAGAGGATGGCCACAAAAATGATCAGAGGGATGGAACGTCTCTCCTATGAGGAACGGCTGAGAGAGTTGGGGTTATTCAGCCTGGAGAAGAGAAGGCTTCGGGAAGACCTTATTGCAGCCTTCCAGTACTTAAAAGGGGCTTATAAGAAAGATGGGGACAAACTTTTTAGCAGGACCTGTTGCGACAGAACAAGGGGAAGTAGTTTTAAACTGAAAGAGGGTAGATTTAGACTAGATATAAGGAAGAAATTTTTTACAAAGAGCGTGGTAAAACACTGGAACAGGTTGCCCAGAGACGTGGTAGATGCCCCATCCCTGGAAACATTCAAGGTCGGGTTGGACAGGGCTTTGAGCAACCTGATCTCGTTGAAGATGTCCCTGCCCATAGCAGGGCGGTTGGACTAAATGACCTTTAAAGGTCCCTTCCAACCCAAACTATTCTATGATTTTATGATTCTATGTTCCCTGTGATTTTTAACTCAGGTGGATCGAATAAAAGGTGCTTTCCAGGGAAGAAGCCGGGGAGGCAGCAGCTCTTTTTATGTCCTCTACAAAGACTCAAGAGGTGAGTAAGAACCACTCTGACCTTCTGCTTTCCTTCCTTGCCTCTGTCACTGGGCAGCTGCCCTACACTGGCCTACTCCAGCACAGAGGAACGTGCTGTGGACGTTCTCTGACTTCCCTGTAGAAAATTCATGGGGAGCAGGATCAATGCTCAAGTTGACTGCCTCTGAACTTAGGGGAGTACTGAGTGTATATATAAGCATGGCAAGAAACACTAATCTGTTGAATATTTAAGTGTTGCAAGTGTACAGAGCTTCTACAGGTCACACACACACAAAAAAAAAACCCTAAATGGTTTTTCCACTGTCATGCTCCAGAAAGTTAGCTAGTCAGGAAAGTTAGCTAGTCTTCTAACTCATCCATATCTGAAAATACAATGGCACTATCTATCCATTCATCTATCTCTATTTCCATTTATGTACAAACAACTTAAAGCTACTATCACTTGTTTCCTTCAGAGTGTTGATTACAGGATGCAATAAAGGAGTAAAAATACATTCCTGACTTACACAAGATGTGATCAAACATGTGAAAAGGTCTTCCAGCTGCGACTCACTAAGAAACGGGTGAAGGTGAGGATGAAAGGCTGCTGGCTGGAAGGAGCAAGCCTTCTTCTACACTGGCCAGCAAGGACTGGGAATTGGCTGCTATTCTGTCAACAGGCCAGGTATATCCTGGTTGTTTTCCTGCTATGCTACAGGGGAGCCAGGGAAGAGGAAAAAAAAAAAGAAAAAAAGGAAGTCTTACATATGTGTTTTTGTAATTGTGCTCCAGAGGATTCCCTCGGTCATCTTGCCAAAAGAACGAACCAGAGTTACCTTTATTTGACCCTACCAGAAGGGAACACCTCTTTCTCGTTTCATTTTACCTTTTTAAAAGAATTTATTTATTTATTTAAATGTGGGCCATGCCAAGAAGGGAAAGGATGTCTTACTTGACTCCCAGATGGAGGATCCTTCCAAAAAAACAGTTCCCTGTTGAGAACAGAAGGAAGAGGAATGCATTAATTTTAAACCAACCTGTTTTTCTAACAGGCTTGTGACTCCCTGTTTTTAAGTGTAGTTCACATGAACTGCCTGCTACATCAAAGCAAGCATCTTTCTACCTATCTCTCCTTCTAATTTTACCCCTCCAAACTTGTGCATGAAGCTGGAAAAACTTGTATCCTAATTAGCTCAGCCATGGCATCTTCAGAGAACTTTACTGAGGCTTTTACAAGATAAAGCTCCTCAAAAATAGTATATGTAGCAGACAGCTGATGTAACTCACCTAAGCTCTGCTATGCTACCACCAGGTACCTAATCCACCTCCCAAAGGGTTCTAATAATTCAAGGTAAATGTGGCACTAATAGACTCTTTTAGAGAGATCAGTATAAGCAATCATCTAAATCTAGGTCTTGTTTTAAGGGAAACACTTTTTGTTGGTTTTTTTTTTGTTTTTGTTTGGTTTTTTTTGTTGTTGTTTTTAAAACATAGCATATTTCTTGATCTCTCAGGGGAGCCAGCCCTACTGCTTCTCTTTTTCTTGTGTTTCACTACATCAGTCAGCTTTCCACCAGTCACATTTCAGACCTTACTCTCAAACTGGAGACTTTGAGAGCTGGTCTTAGGAGATCGAGCAAGGTGTTTGGTTATTCTAATGGCATTCAGCTAGGAATAAATAATGCAAAGGACCAAGTGAATATTCTAGTGTGCACTGCCTGAGGTTGTGAAGGGACCCAATTCAAGTGAGAAAGTGCGAGGCCACAGGTTTAGACTTCTCTAGACACACATACTCAACTTATTTGGCTGCTGCTTCCAGAACTTTGCAGAATAGTTTAGTTCTAAACTACTATGTATAAAGCTTGGGCTGGTTTTTGGTTTGGTTTGGGTTTTTTTCCCTAAAATAGCTACAAATTACATATCAACAAATTACATACAGAAATTTAACATATACTGGGAGTCAACAGTCTTGCATCAAGCTAATCAAGACTAAGAAGTTTCAGAGCCTATTAGAATGTCCACTTATGCCATGGTCTGACAGTATTTTGTAAAGCTTCAAAGCAAGCTGCTTTTTTTTTTCTTTTTTTTTTTTTTTTAATTTGAGTCAGAAAAATAAGCATGGATTAAAGATTCTGACAGGCTGCAAGCAGGCGACCAAATCATACTTAACATGACAGAAAACCCTGTATTTTCCAAAACGTTATAAATTCATACTGAAATGAAAGAACTTCATGCTTTTACTTCTGCATGGCTATCAACTTGAGCCCAATAGAACAAACTGGAACCACATTTAAGTCTACTTTTTCCTGCTGGCTTTATAGCTTCCCCATGCTTTCTGCACGTTACACGTTCTGTCTCTTTCTCTCTCAGCATTTGGTCTCTTTCTCCTTCTGGCATTCTGTAACCCTGCCAGCCAAAGAGCTTTGCTTTTAATAAGTAGATCTGTCAACTTAAATGCCAGTTTCCTAAGGCAATCAAATAACAAAACACACAAGTATGTACTTGCACATAATCTGTCAAATGCCTCTCTAGACCACTACGAATGACTTTTGCAACTCAGGGTTTTCACAGGAGCACGCATTCACACACTCTTGGTTTTCAAAGATCAAATGCCATGGTTCTTCAGAGTCCTGTGCCTTGTTTGTACATATAAACCCAATGACCCTGCAATTTCCATATCCGTATCTAGAATACACGGAATATCAAAAACCTAAACCCACAAAGATTCTGCAGACAACTTCAACAACTTGGACTCAATAATCTTAGAGGTCTTTTCCAACCTTAATGATTCTATATGGAGTAAGCATATTCTTCAATTTCTTCAACTTGGCATAGAGATCTGGTGCAAGACAGATTCCTCCACAGAATACTCCTCCCATATTTCTGGTGCGCCTGGAAAGTTAATGAATAACCTTTCTAGGTATCAAGAGTATTTTTCATACCTCCCCTATTACTCATCTATCATTCACACTGAAGCTGCCTTGATTTCCACTTTCTAAACTAGTATTTCCCAAAAGAGAAATCTCATGTATGATGCTAGCAACAGAGTAACCCAGGAAGAAACCTTGTCACACTAGGGTGAAGTTGCACTGCCACGCCTTTTGATAAAATAAGGTTGCAGTTTACAGCATGGCAGAATAAAAATGGTAGCAAAAGCATCTTTCAAGTCAGCAAGTTACTGATTGGTATTAGAAAACTAAAATCAGGTTTCAAGGACTGTATTTTCCTATATAATGTCATCATTTGCAAAAATTCTCGCATGCTGAATTACAACTGAATTACAATTACAACATGATGCATCCTAACAAGGTAAAGCAAAAGGTACTTAAAACGTGCATGTCCCTGAAATACATCTTTCAGTTGCAAGACATGCTTTCCATGTACAACAATGTACAGAGAACTTGAAGCTTTGAATTCTCAGAATCAGGAAAGTGAGACAACACTAAACTATGTCACCACATCTGCTGAATCTGTGCACTCACATTCTAATAATTCTTTTGCTTATATTTGGATTCCAACTGGTGAAGCTGGATGATGCAGGCAGAGGTATGCCAGGAGGATTTGTCCTTCAAGGAATCGTCTCAGACACTCAGTACTCAGTAACTGAAGCCAGCCGTGGAGTGACCAGATTGAACTCGCTCCTTGTGACAAATAAAGCCTTACACTGTCAAACCACCTAATGCAGTTCTGGTTCCTAGTTTTAGTTACCTCAATGAACATTTAAGCATTAGAATTCAGAGTTCTTTACATTAAGAGTGCCATTCCCAGATTCAGCTTTTTGAAGTATCTTTCCACATGACCTTCCTATTACAAAGAGATTAGCCTTAACTGTCTTAAAACAGTATTTTTTTTTTTTTTTTCAATTGTCTTTTTGGACTACCTCATTCCTCACAGGAATCACGATACCATCTTTGCTCACAATAGTGTCCTGAAGATGACTTAATATTTGTGAATATGAAGCTCTATGAAGCTGTTATCAGCCACATCACTGGAAAGAGCAGAAGAGGCAATGAAGAAATCTGTTTCCAGAGAGGAGCCTGAAGGCTATGAAGAAAAGGTGGCTTAAGACCACAAACTAAACAACCAGAATGAAGCAATTCTCATTCAGTGAAGACCTCGACAATGAACAAAGCAAGCATAAGCGAGAAAAGGGGTTAGGCGACTGTGTAATTAAAAACTGTTTCAGATGGCATGCACTACAAGAAGGTGTAATTACATGTACAAACACAAGTTTTAGATGCATAGTTTTGCAATTTTAACAATGTTCTCCTACTATAGTGTGTAATTCACTGTATATATGCACTTGCATCAAGGTAACAAAACTCTGTATTTATCGTAAATGTAATAACTTGTTACAATAACAGAATATACAATTAAAACTGTCACCATATAATTTCCTCAATTATAAGAAACCCTCATCACCATCTCACTAGTTACCCAAACAGGCAGCCCTAAGAAAAAAAACAGCCTTGCCAAAGTATCTAGCAACATGGAGTAAATTTTTTCATATGCATTAATGAAGAGTCTTGAATACAATGGAAGAAAATAACTTGGTGAAAATAATCTCTATATTGTCATCACCAAATATAATTAAATGTGTGCATGTCCCCTAAATGAAGACATTTCTACTACTAAATTCGTAATTCTTACTATATAATGGACATACAAATGGCTAAAAAGTTAAGTCATCTACATTAAGCATGTGCTAAAGGGAGGGGTTTGGATAATTAGGAACATGCTTTAAATCTATCTAGAAGTTATAAGCTCGATACAGGAATTACTGAGTGAAATTCCATGCCCTGCATTAGCGCAGGATCTCAGAAGAGATAACCGTAACAGTGTTTCCCTTCCGTGTCTTCGAAATCTGTGAAAGGACAGCCAGACACTGTTCTTTACATTAGCATTTATCATGTAGTATTTCATGCACGTTCATATTATATGCAATCTGGTATACTGCAATCTTCAGAACAGAGCTAGCATTTGTGCTCCAAAGCCTAAAGGCAATGTGAATTTTGATTGAGAGAAGTGAGCGTAAGAACTGTAGGATATCTCCCAATGCTGCTAAACCTTGACTATAGGTCTGATCCTGTTCCTTCTGAAGTCAAAATGGGTTTTGCCACCAATTTAAGGGAAAGTAGAATAGGAGTCTGCTGCTTCTTGTATGAACAAGTCTTTTAAGTAAACAAAACAAACTCAACAATATATAATATTTTCAAGAACACCAGTACTTCAAAATAATCTTATTTTTAGTTTGCATCTAAAGGGATTTTGAAGAAAGCATTTTAATACGCTGTTTAAAAGAGAGCAGCTCACAGTAACAAGCATGGGCATGTTCCATCTAAACTACCAGACAATTTACCACAGTATTTGATTGACTGGCTATTTAGATCAAACAGAAAATGAAAAGCAAAAAAAAACCCCAACCATTCTCATCTGATTGGTGTGTTCTTACTGTGTCATAATAAAACCCTAGATATTTGTCTTAGAGGAAACATCTGGAGAAAAAGCATAACAGTTGGTAACTGTCTTCCCCTTTTTTGCTAAACTGTACATGCAACTCAATCCTGCATCTTAAATCTGCTGGGGAAGGCACCCACAGCCCACTAACCTTTTCAGTGTAAGTTTTAATATTGAAGATTTAATAGACTTTTAACTATCACTACGAGAGTAGTCCAAAGCAATGATTAGTATTACACACAACAGACGAGTGCCAAATGTTCCTCTAGCAGAGAGTCAGAATTCTCCCAAAAGTCAAAGGCAGCTCAAAAAAAGTGAGACTTCATGCTAGTCGCTCTGTAGTAAACATTGTTAAACCAGTGATTTAATATAAACCCCAAAAACTGTCCTGACAATAATGGGATTGTGAAAATTTCTCATTTCACATAGGGGGCTGCAGCTTACACAGACTACCAGAAGGGTTTTGGAGTTGTCAGCAATAAGTTTGACCCAAGAGGAAGTTAGAAAAACATGAAAGCAGTGGGGAATGCACGCTAATCTTTCAGCCAATGGTAATAAATTATAAATACAGCAGAGCAAAGAGAATTCAAACATTCATCCCTCTGTGGCCTTGAGGACCCCTCACTGAGTGAACAGAGGTCCTTTATTTCCAGATATTTGAGATGAAGTTTTTGCTACTTGCTGTTTTGAATATGTGTTCCTTAACATTTTCTCTACTGACCAGACCAGATTGCAAGGACCACAAAAAAAAACCCCTTTGTTCTCAGAACTGGCTTGCACTGGAACAAAAGGCCTCCCTAAATCTTTCTCTCCATAAGAAAATTGCTTACGTAGGCTAATGGCTAGCTACGCTATTCTGGCTTCAGAACAGTGGAGTAGATTTGGACTGGCAAGAATATATTCTGAATTATACTCAAACAGATTCGACTCCAAAGTACCAAAAATAACTTGCTCCAAAATGTCAAGGGATGACACTTTCTGATGTTTCTCTCAAGGGAATGGCTATATTGCAAACAGTGCAATAAA
Organism: Pelecanoides urinatrix; assembly: GCA_013400755.1. NCBI lineage: Eukaryota > Metazoa > Chordata > Aves > Procellariiformes > Procellariidae > Pelecanoides > Pelecanoides urinatrix. The sequence goes on along the minus strand of VZTQ01004232.1, from coordinate 22,740 downwards.
TATCAAATGAAGAATGAAAGACTGTATCATAGTAAGAGGCACAAAGCCTGGTCAGCCAATAGCGTCCTAGAGGAGTCCTCAAAGAACGTCAACCCCTCACAGAAGACCCAGACATCAGTGGAGATGGGAAGACCACAGGAGCAGATCACACCTCGCTGCACCCCATGGTGCCTTGGTGCCTCACAGTCTTTTGCAGACCACGGCAGGGCAATGCCCCTCGAGTGTGCACCAGGAAAGCAGAAAATGATGGAGGGCTTTGCCATGGCCTCTGTTGCTCCTCACCTGTGTCACCAAGCAGCTGTGTCTCAGCAAGGAGACAATTCAAGGCTAAGTTCATAAACACAACAGACATTTTTGCATCTCCATCCAAGCACAGCACATGAAAAATTGCGAATTAGTAACACAGGACTGGAATGTGTGGTCACAGGGTTGAACACCATGTGCAAGTAGGAAAAGGACTACAAAACTTTGCCCTTAACTGCTTATTTCTGGAATGTTCCTGCATAGAAAGATAATGAAACCAGACACAGCTGTGCAGCCTTATCTACTACTGCGCCTAATTAGTGGTTTCTTTCATTAATTCCCTAATTTAAGGGCTTTGGTCTACCTCCAGCCAAAAACAGGTTAGGAAGAGGGCTTGGAAATTAAAACGTAACCTCACAAACTAAAAGCCTTTGAGACAGGCTGCTGGAGATGCCATAACATGCTTTGAAACATGGGTCTGCAGCATCTCATGCCATTTAAAAGTTTCTTCACCAAGAATAACCCTCCACGCTTATCTGCTACCTACCAACCTTGTCCAAGTGGGATGAGGAGATCTAGGAAGAAATCGGTGACAGCACTGAAGTTTTCTCTCCTACCTCCAACAAATAAATTCCACTGTTATACCTGTAAAAAAGACACACAAAACTAGTGCAGCCATGCCTCCTGGGAAGTGTATTCCCTCCGCAGACTATGATACTCAGGTTGTGCTACTCTCCCTTCCTTCCCAGCTGGTGAGCAGGAGGCTACGGCACAGGACTGCTCGGACATGCTGCATCCAAAAAATTTGATCCCACACAGGAGAAAGAGCAAGGAAGAGACTCCTTGAATTACACCAATCTGAAGTGTTTAAGTGGAATAGTTTGACTTTTGGCCAGTATCTTTACATTTTTAAGTGTGCATGTTTTTTAGAAGGAAGCATCAAAACCTCAAAGGAAAGCAGAGTTAACTTTGTCTGGTTTTCCAACATACAGAAGGTCAATTTAAAAAAAAAAAAAAAAGGCAAAGAAACCACAGAGAAAATCAGCCTCATCTACACCTTGCTTATTTACTGAAAAATGCAATAGCTGCTCAAGAGCTTCTAGAAGCTGAGTGGACCAGAAGTAACTGCTCTTCCTGCAGCAGGTCTGCCTTCTGCAGGAGCATCTTCCCATCCCAGACACCATCGAGTGATCTGCCAGCATGGATGGAAACTGGCATGTTCAGACCTGCCAAGGGTAGATCTCACTTCTTGCCCTCGACATCCACAATCTCTAGTGAAGAAACTATCTTAGACATTAACCTCTGGGAAATGCTCTAACACAGCAAATGATGCCAAGCACATATAAACAGATCCAGTGGCTTATACAAGCAAATTGTCTGACAGCTAACTGAACTGTTAAAGACCTTTTTCTTCATTCATGCCATAGTTTACATAGTAGTTTTGAAGTAGAAGATTGTCTTAAAAGATACTTAAAGTGTAGAAACCATATGCAATCACATCTTTCCCTAGCTCAGGGCAGTAGCATGTTTTTGAAACTCTGTCCTGAGGACTTTGATTATAGATCCTCATTACCTGAAAAGCTGTCAGCTTAAGTAATATTTTTAAATGCTGTCTTACATGCAAACTGTTTTACAAAGTGGATCAATATGTGAAAATAAAGAATAGTGTTTGGGTGCTATTCTTGTGGACTGCCGCATACATTCATAAAATTCTAAACAAAAAGCAGTCAAGTTAGTACAAGAAGTTACACCTGCTAACACTTTACCAAGAGACTTCAGGCAATGTCCAAGGATCCAGTCACTTCTATAATGAAGTGCAAGAAATGTAATACATAACAAAAGAGAAAAGAAAAAAACCCCATCTCTTCTAGGATTGTATTTTAGACATACATTTTGCTGAAAGCATGAACGGAAGTTAGCAAGTATTAACCACAGTTACTGCTTTTTTTTTTTTTTAAAGCCAAAACCCTCTCTTTAAGTTCTCCTAAGTACCTAGATTCTCACCAAAGTAGTCCCAGGACTTAAAAATCCTTCTCCAGTTAAAATAAATATTTCTTTAAAATTCTTTAATTCCCCTTGTCATTCTCAGCTATGAAAATAAAGCAGTCCTTTGTATTCTAGCCTTCAGATCGATTTCACGGATGTTCATCATGGAAAGCAGCTTTGGAGCAAGACGCAGATGTGAAAGAGTACACAGCCAGCTGCAGTTACAACACCTGTGTTCTTTCACACAAGAAAATCTGGAAGTGTGTATGGCATCACACAACTATTTAAGTGGGCACGGTTATTTGCTCAGGGTGCAGAATGATCCATTCTTGGCAAATACTTAGCACCATGTGCTGAAACTCACAAACCGATGTTATCATATGCAAGCCTAAGTAAGAACTATTTGCTAAGCAGTGTTTTTTTTCAGATGTTCCTGGATCACAGCTACAGGAACAAATCAAGATGATTCTGAGGAAGAGGAGCAGGCTACTTCACCTTTGCCTTGTTCTAAATCTGCCCCAGGAGCATTCATGTCAGCAAGAGGTATTAACAGACTGACAGTATTATAGAAGGCTAAAGAAAGGTAAGCAAAGTCACTCAACATAATGCCACTATTGTAACTACAGAAAGGCATATTAACATTGGTGCAATACAAAACAGACAAATATTTCTTACAGCACCAAAACAGGATGCTGTTATTCTTTCTTAAAGCAAAATGTGTGACAAAAGGCAGGGTTTTTTTAGACTAATTGATACAGCTGGGGAAAAAAGATGCATTTCAGCCACACAACCCTTTTCAGGTCTGAGGTCATCTTTGAGGATCAAAAGGGGGTTCTGTGTGCCCCAAGTAATATTTTTTCCCCACAAATATCAATTGGTCAATTAAAATATTCTTCTAAAAAGCTCTCTCTCGCTTTTGTCCTGTGTCGACTAAAACACAACATGGAAGATACTGGTTTTGAACCTCCTTCCTTCCTCTTGCTTCCTTCCTCCTCTACCAGCAGGTGGGGCTATGCATCAACCATGAACTTGCCCAGGTCCACTCTTAATGTCAATTTGTGCTAGGACTTGCAAGCATATCCCTGTGCATATCCACCTCTCTGTGGTGCTTACAAAGGCCTTTTTAGTTACTATCACCCTGATTTTATCACTGTGAAAAAAATTCTCTGCCACACTTTAATACAGCTTGCAAAATCTTTGTTTTCATTAGTGATAAAGCAGGTGGCAAAAGCCCTGTTTTCAGATGCATGCGATCATCTGGCAGCTAGAAATTTGCCTTGTACGCCGAGGAACGTGACCACAAGTAGCTGGCAAGTCTCTCTGGCACGAACCTGCTCCATTTCTCAGTGCAAGTCAAAAGCAACCAACTTGTGAAGTTCATGACTGCAGGGCAGCTCTGACTACTGCAGCAGGACAAAGGCTTATGCTCAATCTGGGCTTTTTAGAATGAATCCATGGGCTTTGGCTTGAACGGTAAATCCATTTACCAAATGAGATAGTGACTCATCACTTCACTCCATAATTTCCTTTTTCCATTTGCCTAAATCAGGAGAGACGATGACTGTTTTCTTCCCAATGGAGGCTCCAGGCTCGCTACATTCCACTCACTCTTACATCTCCTAATTTACAAATGTAAATAATTTTCAGAAATGCAATTGCTCTACTGGCTTTATAGCAAAATTAAAGAAACAAATCCTACAGCATATTCAGTTCAAGCATGCAAGAGTTTTATGCTCTCCGTCAGTTTGGATCTTTGTCAGACATTGCATAACCTGGTCTCTGTAAGGAAAGAGTTTCCAAATGTTCCGTGTCATTATCTTCATCTAATTTGATGATCTGTATCTGTTCTAGGAGAAAAGCATAAAGAAAGGTGGTTTTTTTGTTTGGTTGTTTTTTTCTTTTTTAAAGAAATCTATGTTACAGTTTCATCACAAGAAGGAAGAAGTTTAGATTATTTTTAGGCTCTAAACTAGCTGAAATGGTACGAAGTGTCAACATACACCACCCTGTTATGTTACACAGGAAGCTCCAAAACATCAAAACAGACAAAATATTCATATAAAGTTCTGGTCTGCCCTTCTGCAACCTGACCTTCATTTCAAAGTGGGAATTCAGCATTCAAGTTAAATCTGAAAGTATTTCTGTTGATCAATTAAAGCTTTACGCTCCAAAGTCTGCTTAGATCACCCTTCACAAACTAGGTAAAGAAACAATACTGTATGAACCAACTCTGAATGTATACAGCTGTATCAGATGAGTTGAATCAAAGTTCACAAACTCAGCTGGACTCAGAAAAGCTTATGCACTTTTCATTTTCAAAGAGTTGGGTGAGATGGGGTTAAGTGAGAGGAACCAGCCCTATGTAGCTCCAATTTAAAAAAGAAAGCATTTCAAGAAAAAAAAAAAATCATATAAAATCTTTACTGCTTCACATAAACTTCAGATGTCTAGTGGAGGGCATAAAGATGACCTTATGCTGGGTCTCCACTGTTGCAGGTGCCTTGATCCCTCCAGCAGCAACCAGTCACCCTTGCCTGGTGGGAGAAGAAACCTCAGGAAAAGGCAGCTTGGGCCAGTGAAAGCCTCATGCCAGCAACAGGAATTAAATCTGCCTTGCCATAGCTCTGACCTGCACCAGGCCTGAAACTGAAAGGTGCTAGAGACTTCCTGGGCTCTTATATCCCCTTTATTTTCACATTTTTTCAAATACAATTAAAAAAAAAAAAAGCTCCACAAACTCAGACTAAATCTACTTCTTTACTGACAAAGGTAAGGGGAAGACAGGCAAAATGCAACCGTGCTAAAATTTCAGTCAAGGAGCCCCAGTTCTGGTCTTGACCAATGGTGCCAGAAATTTAAATGGGTCATGGATAAAACAAAAATCTGGGGAAAGATTTGACCTAAGTGTTGTAATAAATAAATGAATGTTTTAACAGAATTTGAGACCACCAGCAGTTTTATTTGTTTTCAGATTGGCTTTTAATATTTAAAGAGCTCCCTATTTATAAGTAAGACTGTGATTGCGTAAGACACTGGCCTGATGAGCAACTCTGCCCATGTTACTAGCCTCATTGACTGCAAAGTCTATTCAGATGTCTATGATTATTTATGTATGAGTACCACAGCATTGTGAATACTGGCAGTATTGTGCCTAAATATTGCAATTTTGATCTAATACAAAACTATCTGGACATTCATGAACAACTGATCAAGCTTAACAAGGCCAGGGGAAAAAAAAACATTCAGAATAAATAATTAAGTATTAAAGAGTATTGAAATGATTAGAAACTATTTGCTTAAAAAAAAATCTATGTATGTGGTAAAATTAAAAGAACTCAAATGATTATATATATACTTTTTAAAATCTCCAATTAAGTTTCTGATATTCTTATGCAACATATACGCAACAGGGGTACATACAGAATTGACTCTTCACAGAATGAAAAAAGTATATGGATTACAAATAACTCAGGTACATTTAAGAAGGCTGATTCCAGTTCCTCATTAATTTGTCATTTTGATCCACACCAGTTTCAAATCATCAAGTACTAGAAATGTAAACTTGACTATATTTGGTCAAGTTTCATACCACACATTAATTTACTTGAAATACACTCTAGGGGTGTAGAGAGAAGTATCATCCTGGGAAGAATCTTATGGCCCACTGCCCATTACATTGGTTGCTGGACAGTATTAACTCTGCTATTCCCTGCACCAAATCTTTATATACAAAAATAGTGAAGCCACCTGAAAGTCAAACATACATTGCTACACTATTCTTTACCTGAACTGTATTTCCACCCGCACCTCTGGTTTAATTTTTGTATCATTCTGCTCTCTTAAAAATTTCACCTTCAATTTGTTTTTTATAATACTTTCAGTGCAACATTTCCCAAATTTATTTCTAACATTTAAAGCACTCTCTGCCTTAGTTCTTTAGAGCAAAAAGATCCATAAAGAGACCATTTATTTTCTTTATCTTCCCAATTTCTTTTAATTAAATATACAGTGTTTCCCCTAATTCTGCTGAAGGAGGTCTAATTCCTGATCCTAGGGCATTACTGAGGCTGCCTAGCCTTTTACATGAAACTTAAAATCTTTAATTCAAAAGGAGTTATGGTAAGTTAGCTTTTTTTTTTTTTTAATCAAAAAAATACAAAGGCTGGATTGCAAGCTGATTTTTAAACATTTTAGAGGATGGCAGGATCATGTGTGCAGACTTTGAGATTAAGATTCCCAGTTAAATTAGTACATTTTCTTGTTTCAAATCCCCACAGTCCCAAGCTATTAAAAATAAATACATTGTATGTAAATAGTACTCTGTGTAGAGGCAATAAAATTCAGTTTAGGAGAGATCTAGTCAATAAGGCTTGGAGCACTGCCTCATCCCAAGGAAGCAAAAAAGCCTACATTTAAGCAGAGCCCCCCAGATCTGCAGCATAATTTCCTAGAGTAACTCCCAGCAGCTGAAACGCCCATAAATGTCTGTTACAAACGTGGTCCCGGGGCAGGCTTGGAAACTGCAAGATTAACACCAGGACTTCCCAGCACACTGCTGTAGCCAGCTCACAGCATGGAGCTGTGAACAGGAGCATCAAGCAAGCATGATTATAGACACCAAGCAAGTTACAAAGCACTATTTTAAGTTTAAAGCAATAAATGTTATCAAAGCCTGGGATGCTGGTTACTTCACCACAGCATACACATGTAAAGAACAAAATTTTCTTTCCGCACTCAGCCTCTCAAAATGACCTGTCATCATTGAGGTGTCTATCCAAAGAGTCATGTTTATTCTGCAGTTACAGATGATGGAGACAACCATCTCCTCAGGCGGATTAAGAAAAAAGTCAATGTTACGTGGTCAGCACATATTAATATCCAATACAGGGAATGCTCAAAGAAGTAATAGTGTTTTNATTTTTTTTTTTTTACCCTAAAGTCTTTCCAATTAAAAAAGAGAAGACTTCTTTCTTCTATTAACAGAAGAGTTCTGATCAAATTCTGAGTTCTGCACAACGTACTGTTGCAAATGTAGTTAGAGAGCAACTTATATAAACAAAGGAATATATTTCCTTTGTTTAAACATAAGTGCTATTTTTTCTACTGCATGCCCTACCCCCAAAAAAATTAAATCTGAATTTCTCTTTATCATCATTCCATTGTTGATTTTTAAATACCTGCTCTTACCTTTAATGCCACAGGTAAATCTCCACGATGAAGTACATATTTTTTGCTGTTAGCAAGAGATTTATAATAGGAACATACTGTTTATTTGGAATTCATACTGTCAGATTCACCAAGAAGTTCCTCAATAGTGAATGTGATGAACCACAGAGGGAAACACTTCCACCAGCTTCTTAGAAACCTAAAATAAATGCTACCCTGATCATTCTCCATTTAAATCTTCACAGTTGTGAATTATAAGCACACTTCCCAACTTCTGAGATGTACCTCACAGTAAGTTACTGGTATCTGTGGTGCCTGAGACAAAGCACATGAGATTACAAAACATGTGAACTGAATATTATGAAGCAGAAACAATTCCTAATTGACTGAAATGAGCCATACTCTAAAAAAGCTGGCCAGCAGGTATTATACACATAAATGTAGTGTCAGACAAGTCTATGAAACAAAAATATGTGAAAAACATGGGAGACACACACACACACCTTCTGAGAACAGTACTCACCTTGTTGCTCACTCTCTGCTTCAACTTTTGCAGGACTTGGTGCTACAGGAAGGGGTCGAGGAGGACGAGGCTTCGGAGTTGGGGGAGATATTTTTTTTCTTCCAATGTACTCTACATAAGTTCCTGGGAAATCCCCCCTCTCCCCTGTGGTTTCATTAAAGCCATTTAACCAACCAATTTCCTCAGGCTTTGCTTCTTCTCCTTCACTGAATCCAAGTGCTAGTAAGGTACCTTTATTCACAGTTAATACATCTCCTAAGTGCAAGTCAATGTCTTCTTCTCGCTCTTTTTTGTAGTCATATAAAGCTCTGTATTGATATCCTTCAGCAGTCATCTTGGCAAATGATTTAACATTCAAACGTGTTATTAAACAGTATCAAAATGCAATTGCCCAGTTATATTTTTATGTACAGAGAGATTCAAGATGTATTAAATGGGATAATAAAAGTGTCAATAGCAATGTCTCAGTAATAGAATCCACCAGTGAATCAAAAAGCACCGGGATCTGTCATTTCACTGCTGATGTTTTTACTGATGTTATTTATTCTGAGTCAATGATTGTTGCAGAAGTATGTGTTCCACTTCTTCTATGTCTAGCAATATTCTGCCAATTAGTTCCTTTTCTGAGCTTGCTGGCAATTCTGGGTCTTCATACTCAAGTTCAGCTGATTCTTACAGCCCATCACACCTTCTTCAAATGGACTTGCCACAGATTGCCCACGTACCTTAAATATTCTGCCACTGAACTCTGCACACATGCTCTTCCTGGAAAGAGAAGAGAAAACTGGTGAGATCATTTCAAATTCTCTTAATGATTGTGAACTTGGGATTCCACTTATGACTTAAGCGTTCTGCAACCCTGGCAGAATTTGTATCCCACAAAAACGCCCTAAATAACAAAATAAAGTAACCCCACAAAAAAATCTGTCAGCTAACGCTTGTGTTTTTATAAAGGATGTATGTCTAATTACTTGAACCAAATCTGCACCCCTGCAGTATGAGGCATGCTTCCTTCTCTGTGGCTTATGGCTACTTAAGTCTCAGAGTGAGAGGGCTAAGCCCTGGAGCTATCCCTGTAGTGCAATATCTAACCTGGCAGCAAGATTTTATATGTTATCTCCCTGAAGACACATGGCCACAACCCTTCCCCACAAGAGGTCTGCTGGGACAGAGGAGGAGCTCACTGTAATAAGCTGACACTCACCACTGGGGTATTCAAACTCCTACTGTTTATGCAGAGGGTGAGGATGGCAACAATCCCCAGCCCAAAACCTATCTTCCAAAAACCTGTCAGAGGGAGGGTTTTTTTTCATAATCTGCAGGAGAACCAAAAAGTCCAAAATGCTTTCACTTGACAAGTACCATATTTCTGTTTTCTTAAAAAAAGGGGCTTCCCCAATCCCCCTCTTCCAGATGTTTTTTAATGTGTTTATAGTATAATACTAGAAAAACAATCAGCAACTGAAACAGGCACACCCAGACCACCTAAGCAGCACTAGCAGGAGGAAAGTATCAGGGTGTATGCTTAAATTACACTAAAGGCAAGAGAATACAGGCCTGAACATTTGACTCAAGGTTGCCCAACCATGAAGTAAAAAGGAAAAATATGACTTAAAAAAAACAATTTAGAAAACAGTAGCTTAAAGAGATATAAAACAGTGAAAGTTTTCTAAACATTATTTCAACTGTTACTCATTTTCATCTACTTAAAAAGACAAGCCCAATGCTACACTGGGAACCAGAAAGTGCTAACTACTCAAAGTTGCATTGAAACTCCTAAACTATAGCTGAATAAAAGACCTGAGGGGGCTATGTAATACCAGCAGGTAAAATATTGTCTGTGTACTATGTACTTAGTGTACAGAAGGATTATTTTTTTGAGAAATGCTCCCTTTTACATTGCAAAGAGATACCAGTAGACAGGGCTGGAACAGGGAACCTCTGACAGCTCTTTTCCACACCATTTTCTCTAATGCCTCAGTCATCAAGGCCCTGGAACATGACTAACTGACAAACTAAGAAGCGTTTGTAAGAATGTATATGGGCTTCCTTTGCCAGTGAATGACCCTGATTCCTAATTTGTATGCGGCTCCTCTTCAGTCCATCAGGTCTAAATATAATTCCCTGCAGCTTATTGCACAACATCTCTTGTAACAGAACACAGAAGAAAACCTTTTAAGTTCTCGAAGAACTTCCTTACGATCCCTTGCAACCAGTTTTTGCTGTAGGAAAGAATTATCTGAGCCTGAATTAGACTTCTCATTTCAAAAAGCCTACACACAAGTATTTATTTTAATAACTTGCAAATCTATCCACGTGGATAAGGCATCCAGCTCCCACCAAAATTTTAATGAGAAATTTCTGCAGCCACTTCTGAAAAACCAAACTATGCTGCTTAGCTCACACTACCAAACGTCATGGACTTCACAATTAACGTGAAAAGAGTTTCACTGATATTTCATTTTGCCTCTTCTACCAGAGGAAAGCATACAGACAAGAACTAGAGAAAAAAAAAAGGAAATAAAAATCTAAAGCACAAGTATCAATTAAATTGTACAGAAGCCTTTTCAAAAGCACAGGTTCCTCCCACTTCATATAGCAAAATGCACTTACACACCTTAGATCTAAGTGTTGGAGCTAATCTAAATGTTTGCAATCAAAACCAACTATGCACAGCAAAACCTGCTAGAAAATTACCACTTTGACTACATTAAATATTCTGAAATATTTATTTTCTTTTTAAGAAAGGTTCAACAAGTGCTGTGCTACAACTACTCATTTCACTCCTACTGCCTACGGGCATTTTGGCAGTCAACGAAGTAAGTCTTCTAAACATTGCATAATTTAACTGACTTGACCTACTCCTCTGATCTTTTATTATCAAATGCATCATAGCAACTTTATGGCCAGATATTTAAAATGAGTACTTGTGTCTCTTACACTTGGTCTGACAATACAGAACTGGAAATGTAATAACATAAAAAGTGCTTATGACAGCTTTTAAGCATATTCTAAAAACTCAGAACCTGAATCAGATAGGACAAAAGGTCCGATTTACTTGCATGTTAGAACAATTCAGTGCAGTTATGGTAGCAAAGCTTCCCTAAATCCAGTTTCCCTGAGGCTCAGAGCTGCAGTACTGGTTTATACTCACTCCTCAGCATTGGTCTTGATACAGGGCCCCCAGCATCCCATCTCCTGACTGATCCACGGTTCATTTACCTGGAGGCACTCCCCGTGGGTGAGCCATGCTGAATTTCTTGAATTTATGCCTTTTTCTACTCTCATTGTCTGTCAAGTTTGGGGATGGAGGAAGACTCAGACTCCAAGAACCTTGCAGACAGCCTTAATGTAGGGACAGATACCGGTTCTGCACACCAATCTGGTAAAACTGCAGCGTCTCCCAAGAGCCCTCTTTGACAGTTCTTTACTTACTGCTCTGTTAAGATCCTGTATAAACAAATACCCTTTACTCCAAGTGAAGTTACATGGTCTCTACACTCAGATATTTTGACTCAAAACTGACTTAAGCTGATTAAGTCAGTTGCTTGGAGACCATCTTAAGTAGAGGGAAAAAACCAAACCAAACACATTAGGCAAGAAACATTGTTATATTTGAGATGATGTATTATTGGATTTCCATTTGGCAGGTGGAATGGAAAAGGAGGAAGAAGTATTGTAAAAGAATCAAACGCTCATTTGTTTTTTATTCACTGTCTAAGAGCTTGGTCCCAATGAAAGATTCCTGGGTTCAGGCAGAATTCTGGTCTCTCAGCAGAATGGTTTATGTTGGGCATTTCAACAGTTATAAAACTTAAAATTCAACAGAAAGATGCAAGAGATTCTTGTAAAGTTAAGTGGTAAAGGAAGAGAACATGAAAGCTTCCCCTCCACTCCCCCCTTCTCCCCCTGTTAAAAATGATGTCTGGCTCCCACTCCATGGGTACCCAAGCATTTCCTCCCACACTAGCTAGCATTCCTTTGGTGACTGAGAACAAAAACCTTACTCCGCGAACCCATGTTACTACCAGCCCAACCAGACAGTTGCGCATGTGTTACTGATACAGCACCCCTATACAAGACAGCAAAGATTTTCTCCACCTTTATATTAACACAATTAATAACCATATTTCCTCATACTGCCATCTCTCATACTTACNTGCCCTGCTTTCCTGCCCCGCGGCCGCCCGCCGGGCAGCGCCAGGTGAGGCGGCCGCGGCAGCACTCACTTTACCTGAGCAGCGGCGGCACCGCCACCGTCTCCCTCCTGCCGCCGGGCAGCCGCCGCCGCGTCGCCCCGCTCTCCGCCGTGCGTCCGTCCACCGCACGACCCGGGCCCGCTTCCCCCGACCGCACTCAGCGCCCCAGTGCCTCCGCGGCGCCGTGCCCGCCGTCGGCGCTGCCCCCGTCCCGCCCCCCAGAGCGCCCGCCAACCCGNTCCAAAAATCCCTAGGGAAACAGTACCTAACACGAACTTCCTTTCCACTGCAATTATGAGCTTCATCAGTAGAAGAGCAGACTACTTAGGGAGGCACTGAAATAACGAGAATTGAAGTGTAAGCGGGGAATTTGCATGGAGACTGACTCTTCTCCCCACTAGGTGTCTACACACCTGTAACTCAAACTGCAGTTATCTCTGAAGTACGATGCTGCTGCTCTCCAAATGGAGATGACCAAGGTAAGTACCACATTAGAACACTATTTTCTGCAAGAAAGTGAGGTCCGTGATATATCGTGAAGAAGGAGAGGCATGCTTGTAATACCTTTATGCCACTCTCGCTCTTTGAAAGAGTGATTTTGAGCCTATGGACATTCTACCGCCAAACAAGTTCAAATATGTACACATAGAAGAAGTACATTAACTTCACTGTGGACGCTGTAAAGCACATCCCACTCTGAAACATGTCAAAGACTTTATACGAGCTGCAAAGCTACGGAAGAAGGCAGGGCAGCATCAAGACCACTTCAGAAAAATCATTAAAATAATAATAATTAAAAATCCTACGAAGGCAGTACAAACTGAGCTTCCATGCTGTTAAGAGGCCGGCAAGCTAACCCCTCCGGGAGTCCTGCACCGACATGCACCCGGACGGCGATCCCCGCCGCAGAGCAGCCGCCCTCCCAGGGCCGGAGCTCGGCCAGGAGCGGCCCCGGCCCGCTCGGGGGGCGCAGCCCCTCCACGGCGGCGGCAGGGCTGCCCGGAGATAGCGCTGCCTGGAGACAGCGCTCCCCGGCCCAGAGACGGCCGCGGAGCCGCCAGGACCGCCCTCGGCAGAGACCTGGGCACAGGCAGGCTCGACGCCGCGCCGCCCGCTCCCCGCCGGCGACGGCCGCCTCAACACTTCCTACGGACACCCCTTCCGCCGTCCCGGGGATGCCA